>CABHPQ010157565.1:55318-66067 GCA_902168405.1 Peromyscus aztecus
CTACACAGAGAAACCCTGTCTCAAAAAACAAAAAAACAAACAAACAAACAAAAAAAAAAAAAAAAAAAACCTGTCACCTTCTAACTTCAAGCAAGTCACTCTGCTTCTCTACGCCCGCTTCCCCACATGGCCCACTTGATTAAAAGCAACACCTGTTCCCAGGGTGTATAAGTAACAGTAGTGCTGTAGGTGAAGGACTCAGCACAGCACCTAGAACAGAGCAAGTACCCAGCACAGAGTGGGGCTTTTTTCTTACAACTAGTACTGGGGAGTCTAAGCATGGACAGCTTTGAGAGCTGAACCAAGGAATGGGACAGATGTGGCCCACAAACGTTCTCAGAGGTGGCCCGAGGGCTCAGAAGACCTGTGCTTTGCCGGTGCCCGCTGAGCAGCTGGCCCACCTAGTGATGGTGGATGGTGATAGATGAATGAATGGTAAGTGCTGGGAGTTCGCTTTAGCCCTGTGGGACACTACAGGAAAGCATCCACACCAGGGATGGTCACATCTTTGGGCCAGAACCTCTTCTAGAACAGTCTCCGTTCTCACCTATTTGGACCCAAGCATACTTTTCTTCCCTGCGCCAGCACTTGGCATCTTCTCATTCTTTCCCCGAGTGCTTCTGTCTGAAGTGTGAGGCAAGGGCTCTGACACAGCATCACACAGGTGACTTCCCCTCAGGTAAGAGGGCCAGGGTGGCAGGTGGATGTCCAGGGTACCTGGTGGCCACCTAGGTCCTTCATCCTCTAAACTGCACAAGGATCCAAACCCTCAGCCCCACCATGGGTACAAACAACTCTGCATTCTGCAACTCACCGGTTACCATTCCCATCTTCAAGCACCACCCAGCTCTACAGCTGTCAAGACCTAAAAGGGCACAGCCCAGACTTGGCTGTCCCTTTGTGATGGAGGTGAAGGACAGCCCTACGTCCCCTGCTCTTTCCAACCTCTACCTTTTACAACAGGAGGTACAGACTATGTGGTTTCCAGAAGGAACAATGCTGAATGTAACGGGAAGGGTTCTTGGTTTGTGGCTTGGAAAACATTTGGGTCTCCCTGGAAGAAACACTCCTTTGGGGTCAGACTGTTTTGAGTCTCTATGAAACCCCTAGGGCTGCAGAAGCCATCCATGAATGCACACGGTGCCACATTGCACAGCAGAATGTCATAGGTCTCACAGAGTTGCCAGGGCCCGGGGTTGGGACAGGGGTAAAAGCAATTCTCGAGTTTCTCTTTCTACTTCCCTAAGTCTAGCCCAGGCTAGCCTTTGGAACTCCCTATGTATCTTCAACTGGCCTCAAACATGTGGCAAGTTTCCTGCCTCAGCCTTTCAAGTTCTGGGATCACAGGTGTGAACCAAGATACCTGGTGCATGAATGCTTTTTGTCATTAGCAGTGGGTTTTTTGGGAAATACTGGGGGCTAGACCCAGGGCCTTCCATGTCAGGCAAGTGCTCTACCACCAAGCCCCAACCTCAGCCCCTCAGAGAAAAAATGTTAAGTGATCATTTGACTTGGGCATCACATACCTTATAATGGGTCAACACCTATACCAAGTCTTTCTGACCTCAACTGCAGATGAATGGCTAAAGCCAAGAATGCTGACTTCTTTACACAGAATCTCAGGAAGTTACTGGTGCCTCAACCTCTCAGCAGCAGGCTCCACCTTCTTCAGGAATCTCGAGCAGCTGCCCACTCAAACACAGAGGTGCTGGGAGGACCCTCCCTGGCTGAGGCCTGGGAAGGTTGGCCCTGTATCCACAGGGCTGAAGACAGCCCACTGGTGCTACACATGCTGACTGGCCGGAGTGGGGATAGGGGGTCGGGGACAGGGAGGGATGGGAGATGCTTCTGGTCACACAAATTGGCTTGGGACACAAAGGGGGAAGGGCTGTGATGGATGAGTGCTGGCTCTGAGCTTCTGGCTTCACTAGGATTTGATGTCCACACAGCAGACAGAGCCCTACAGCCCAGGCTATGTGATATGGAATGATAAAGGAGACCAGGAGAAACAACACATGGCCGTTTAAACCAGCCTGCTGCTAACAGGCTAAGACTGGAGAAAATTATTGGGAATAAGCTTTAATCTCTTTCCAGACATTCAGTCTTCTGGTGACACACCGTGAAGTGTGTTACAGATGCCCACCAAGCTTTCTCACAAGGAAGCCTGGAGCTGTGGGATTTTTAAGACATCGTATCATCTAATGAGGCCCAGAGGAACACTGAATGGTACTTGGGACAGAGGTGCCTGGCCAACTGCTAGCCTCTTTGTTGCTGCCGAAGCACTCACTGCTGAGGTCCATACCCATGGTCTCATGGTCTAAGGTCTTCTCCTGCCCATCAGGAGACCACTGGCAGTTCAGTGTGTCACCTCACAGTGCTCAGGGAAGACGCTGTGCCCACACTGAGTCTGAGCTTCTTTCTTGCTGCTTTTTGGTTGATGAGAAGCCTGAACTTCTCAAGGACATGATGATCTTATCTGATGTGAACACAACAGCACTCTTAAACTCTTCAGGTAACATGAAAAAACAGTCCAGACCGCCAGTTACCTGGGTGAGAATATAGCTCCTTTGGGCTTCCTCCATTTTTATCAAACTGGCATTGATGTAGTCATTATCTTCCTGGTGCAATTTAATCCGACTGTGGTCAACTGAAAGACAAAAGCGGAGCTGGGTAATCCTGGGGTCCGAGTGCCTGGGTTCTAAAGGAAGGCCGAGAGGGACCCACAGCCTGAAGACATGCACATTGGCAGGGGTCTCACTAGTCAAGTGAAACTAGTCACATGTTGGGTGACTGGCATTCTCCGGACAGCTCTGCGTACAATAATGCCACAGTCCATTGCAACAGCCATCAACTCTACACCATGCTCTCCTTGGGACAGCAGATCCTAGGTCCTTTCAAGTGACCAGCATTACCCTCCCCAGTCCACAGATCACAGAACATCGAAGGACCCACTTCCTGGTGCCTAACACAGGTTCCCAGGGTAAAGTCAAGGCTGTAAAAGGAACCAATTCACCAGGAGCTGTCCCAGCACCCCGTGACATATGGAGGGGTCTCAGGTCGGGCTGACTGATGACTTGGTCTAAGTCTCAAGCACTGCAGGGCAGACAGTATCCACCCTAAGGAGCAGCAGCGAGCCATGTGCAATGAAGTGATGCAGACATTATGATCAGAGACCCTGAGAAGGGGATATAAATTGGGCAGTGGTGGTACACACCTTTAATCCCAGCACCCAGGAGTTCAAGACCAGCCTGGTCTACATAGTGAGTTCCAGGACAGTCAGAGTTGCATAGTGAGACCCTGTCTCAAGGGAGCGGGGACAAGTCAGTGAAGTAAGAGCTCCTCTCCCACAATGCAAGTACACAGATGGATATGATTCTAGGAACAGACTCACCAGGGAAGCTCTGCACAGGCTCCTGACAAACAAAGCACCGTGCTTCTGTTTCTGTTTCCCTCACTACTTTGTCCCAAGAGCAGTGGCTCCCGCGGGCGCCATTCTTTCCCTACGGCTATCCCAGGTGAGTACCTGTTCTTTCTGCTATAGCACAAGGGAGACTGGTCAGGATGAATCCCATCTTTCACCTGAGCCCAGAGGGAAAGGGAACAGCACTGAGCCCAGTCAGGAGCCTTCGGGTTCTGTTCTGAAGACTCTCCAGCTGGACCTGCCATTTCCCACTGTGGAGATTAGGAGAGGCCTGGGTCACTTTTAAGTGGACCAAAAAGATAAAGTAGGCAGGTAGGTGGATAGATAGATACACTGACTGACTGAGCCCCCCAGGCCTGGAAACACTCACCTATAATCCCAACACTTGGGAGGAAGACGGGAGGAGGATCATGAGTTCAAGGCTGGCTTTAGTGGCACAGGAAGTTTGAGTCCGGCCTGGGCTGCATGAGCCTACTTCTCAAACACAAACAACAAACCCCGTGTGAGTGGCACTGCTGACCAACCTCCAGGGCTCCAACAGCACCAGCTGGCCTTGGGCAAGCTCTTTGTCTTATGTACGTCCTTGTTGAGCGCAAGTTAAAAGAGGGGTGTGGGGGTGCTCGGAGTCTGCTCCACAGCCACGGCACCAGCAGCACTCTAAACTGGGAAGGTCTCTTTTCACCTTGAACCACCTTACCTGCACCTATAACCTGAACAAAAAGTTCCTTTTCCTACTCGAGTGTGTGGAGAAAAAGGGAGACAGGAGTAGGATTGAGGTGCAATGCTGAGGATGATCTCATGTGCAGTAAGGGGGCACTGCAGCTGTGGGCCCCCATCTAGGACAGCCAGTGGATATCCTGGGGCATCCTGGCAATGGGGAAAGGAACAGTCTCATATGGTCACATCGCTGTCCTCAATTTCTAGCCAGGACTCCAGAACAGAATCAGAAAGGGTTTTCATTGTGTCATTGTGTTTTCATAAACACATCTGGTGTCCCTCAGCCAAGGCAAGCTAAGTCTAAACAGCAGGTGCTGGGGTGAGGTCAGTCACCCTCCACCTAAGGACCTACAAATGCACTTCAAATGGCCTCTGAGAGGGCACGAGGCTTAGTGGTTTACACTGCTGCTTCACCTCCACACACTCCTGCAAGGTGAGTGTGATTCCCATGTTACTGACAACCAAAGCCATCAGCATGGCTGGCCAAGGGGTACAGTTTGTGTTCTAACCCTAGATCCTTTATGTCTCCCTAGGAACTTGATCAATGGCCATGTAGATTTGAGTAGCCACAATCCTGTTGAGGAATAATGACTACAGACGTCAAGAGGCATCAATAAACCTGGGTGCTAATGGGAGAGTCCGGTCCTGAGTCCAGTTCTGGCTTTTCTTGCTTTCCATATATTCTACACATTCGGTTATTTCCTCTGAAGGTATTTCCAGACTAGGAGCCAGGCAGAAGGTGCAGGCTCAGGCCAGTGGGCACTGCCAGTCTTAAGCAATCAAAGTCAAGGGCCCGCTGGATCTACACATCTGGTGGAGTGGAGAACCTGTGAGCATCACTGTGGCTCTAACCAGGCTGACAGCCAATGGCACAGCTGCTGAGTCACCCCAAAGAGCCTGAACACTAAGCCCAAGTCATTCCACTTCAGGGGAGGAAAATGACTCACCACAACGGAGCTACAAAGAAGGGCTCTGAACCACCAAAATTTCCAGGAACTGGAGCCCCAGTGTCTGCAACAGTGAAAGCGAGCTATGACACTGTGCCTCCTGTGCATATAACAAGAGACAATGAGGTCACAACCTCGACCCCACCCTGGACAATGGCAGCCTGTAACTGGGAAGTGTGAGTGGGGCAGTGGGAACAGTGGGTACTTACAGGGGCTGACATCCCGGTACCTGTTCCGGTTTTTGTTCTTAGGAAGTTTCGCCACTCTGCATGGGAAGTCACTGGCTTCATGTCGAATATCCTACAAAAAAGGATAAAGAGTTCTCTTTTGGAATCTGCACCAGAAATTTAAACCAGTTAATGGAGCATGAGCCAGGCACTGAGGACAGAGCAGACTGGGCAGTGTGGGCAGACAAGCTGATAATGCACAGGTACACACAAGGTTACAGGAGCAGAGCATGCCGAGCAGGCCCAGGCCTGGCTAGGATGCAGAGGAGGAAGGAGTGTACTACTTAGGAAGGGGGGGAGGGGCTTATGTCAGAACAGTGAGTGGGCAGCAGGGAAGAAGGGCAGATGGCTGGAGGATGTGGTGGGCAAGCTAGATCTTGAAGTGCTGGAATGTCAGGCCTGGAGTTCCAACTGGAACCTTCTGGAAAGGAATGCATCAGTAAACACTCTACCATCCAACTGCTGTCTTTGGAGGCAAACACACCCCTGCATGAACAGAAGCAGCTTCCTCCTGCTCCTCGGACTGCACAGGCCCGGCCTGCTCTTGCTGGGGTGCCACCAGTCTCAGAAAGCAGCCTGGGGGCAATCTGCCCTTTCATTAGCAATGACAAGTGCATGTGTACTGTGAATGTGCTACCACCACAAAACTGTGTGTCTACAGATGGTTTAAACTCTTGACTTGAGGGTTGGTAGACTTTACCATGAAAAGGGGACAGGAGAAGAGGCCATGGTGACGGCAGTCTACAAGCTGGAAATCAGACAGTTCAGCAGTAGGGCAGCCCCACCATGGAAGGAAGGGTGAGACTCCCAGTGATGGGTAGGTGAGGCTCCCTCTGAGAGGGGCTAGATGCCAGCCTACCCTACTCCGAGCTGCTGTGCCAGCTCTTACTTCTGCAGAAATCAAAGATGAATTTCTGGAAGAGTCAATCAGGTCTCCAGACTAGCTAATGTGGCACAGTGCAAAGTGAACGACCCATCCAAGGCACATAAACGCCCAAGCTCAGGCCCTGCCTTCTTTTATATGCTCACATGGGGCTGCAGCTCTACTTCCTTTCCAGGTGGGAGGCCTTCAGATGATCTGACCAGACGGCAGGAAGCACTGAAGGATGCCAGCATCCGGGTGTGCCTGTTTGCTCTATCTATCTGCGTGTGGGCCTCTACTCTCTCTCACACAAATGCCACCGATGGCAGATCTAACAGGAAAACAAGGGCCAGGGAAAGAGCCCTTCAGAGACACAAACTGTGGAGTACAGACAGACTGAGAATAAATACTACTGACACACTGACAACAATAAGATCTCATATCCAGCAATTAAGAACAGGATGCTATGAGACACCAAACAAAAATGTCTTTTGTCATGTAAAACAAAGTAGCAAAAATGACAAGCACAGTTGAAAAGATAAGGAACTCCTCCCATCCCCCTACAGCCACTCCAAAGGAAAGCCAAAGATAGCAGCCACACTCCCTTTCCCAACAGGTTTTCCACCCCACTGAGAATAAGCATACACCAAGGAAAGAGGGGGAAGAAACAAAATGGAAAATGATGGCAAAGGAGACTTCCATGGAAACTGAAGACTGACAGATTCTTGCCAATATGACCGAGACAACAGTGTCAACACTTGCCTTCTTCTCCAGCCCCTCACTGTGACACGTCCGTCTACAGAGGAAGGAGGCCCGAATGCAGCCAACGGGACTGCAACGGAGACACAGGCAAAGGTGCAGATGCACCTGCAGGACAGAGGCTCCTGAGAATCTGGAACTGAGAGTCTGAGCTGTCACAAAGCTAGTATTAAGACCACAGTGACCGGGCCTGATTGCCAGGCATGGTGGCCGTGCACACCTGTAATCCCAGTACTCAGAGGCTGAGGCAAGACTGCTGTTGAGTTGAGATCAGCCTGAGCTGTACAGTGAGACCCTGTCTCAAAGAACCAGATAGACCCCAAGTGTGCACACCTTTAATCTCAGTGCTCTGGGGGCAGAGGCAGGTGGTGAATTACTATGAATTTGAGGCCAGCCTGGTCTACATAATGACACCTTGTCTCAAAACAAAACAAACAACAAAAAATAAGCAGAACAATAGTTTTGTATTTGGAGAAGCTCATTTCCACCACTATTCAAGTATCTCTTAGATCCAATTAGTCAGAAATTCCAACTTGGATGAACAGTTGACACGCCCTAATTTGAGATGGAAGTAAACAGGCATAAAAGCCAGTCCGACCGACCACACAGCAATACTTCCATGTTGCACAGAACACTTTGCTAAGTGGAACAGCAGCACTGGCTTTAACCCGTTCACTCTAGTCCCCACGGTGAATGTGTGCTTCTGGCTCCATGGTAGAATGTATTACTCGCTTAAAACCATCTGCCACGGGGAAGAGCAGGGAAGTCTTCCTGAAAGCAGTCAGGAATCTGTCCAGAGTAAAGCCCTCACCTCTAATCCCAGACCCGGCCCAGGGCAGGCCCTCAACATAACTTGCTGACTGACCGAAAGGATGGCGCTAATCCCGTAAGTGTACAGCTTTTGATTCCATACCAGCACGCTTCCCGGCACAGGGTGGAAATGCCCAGAGGGAGCATGCATCCGAGAACACCCATCAGGCCCATCTTAACTGCTACAGAACGCATGCTCCTGGGGCTGGGTTTCTGCAACTGTCGCACAGCCTCCTGACAAAGACAGTACCAGACACAGGTACTAAAGCAGAGAAGATGGGTGTGCTGGTACACACCTGTAATCCCAGCACTTGGAAGGCTGAGGCAGGAGGATGGTGAGTTCAAAGACAGCTTAGGCTGTCTCAAAAAAAAAAAAAAAAAGGAAATGGGGAGGAGAGTAATTTTTTCAGTGGTTTAGCCGCTAGCAAGATGCACATTCCAGTAAGTAACCCTACCCAGGCTCATGCAAGCAACACTAATTAAACCCAGGGAACCACACACACACACACACACACACACACACACACACACACACACAGAAACAAAACAACCTCCCCAAATCCGAAAGTAGGCGGGGTCTTGTTGGGAAGGCGGGTCACTAGGAGGTGGAGAGGGACCTGAAGGCGGCACTGAGGATGAAGAGTGTGTCAAGAAATTAAACACAAACACCACAAACCACCCACATCTAAGCAGGAAGGTTGGTTATGAAGTGTCCTAACAGGTGCCATGTGTCTAAAGGAGGGACACCTCCAACAGCACCTGTGACCTATTAGAACTCCAGGGACTATTGAAGTCCCTGTCACTGCTCAATCTAGGCCTTTCTCTGAATGGCTGTCTGATCTGAGGTGCTGGGGGAAGCTACTGATTCTCAGAAATAGTCAGCTGAGAGACTGAACAAAGGGCAGAAATACCAGACATTGGTGACTGACAGGCAAGGTACTTCCTGGAACCCAGGAGCAGCCATGGCTGAGGAGTATACAAAGAGATGGCGCTTGTGTCGGGCCAGCTCACCTATGATAGATGTAAGTACCTCCAAGTCATGAATGCAGAGTGGATTTTCTTAACTAAGTCTCTTTACAAATGAACAGAAAATTTACATGGAACAAAATACAATCAAAACCCACAGATCACCAGAGGCTGTCTTCTGAATGGAAAACAATTTTTTTATATAGCCCAGGCTAGCCTCAAACTCCCTTTGAAACTGAGGATGGCCTTGAACTAATCTCCCCAGTCTCCCCAGTCCTGGAGTATACTCCAGCACAGCTGGTTTACTGGATGATGGGGATGAGGCCCAGCAAGCACACTTCACCCCAACAGTTCCACCCCTAGCCTGCTTCACTCTTCACACACAGAGGCTAACAATATAACTTACTTCAAAGACTTAAGAAACGGTGTAGAGTAACGGCCACCTGCTTGGTATGCATGAGCGAGCCCCTGGGTTCGATTCCCAGTAAACACACACACACACACACACACACACACACACCTTTAATATATTTCTACCTTATTTACACATTCATATAATAAACATGCAGGAGGTAATGTGCTTGACGTAACCATATTTTAATATAAACAACAGTGCTTAAACAATAAAGAAGAGTCCAAATTAGCTAATCAACACCAAGCCAGTTTTGATTTAAAAAAAAAAATTTAAAGATTTATTCTAATTGTGCGTCCCCGTGAATCCAGATGCCCACAGAGGTCAGAAGAGGATGTCAGATCCCTTGGAGCTGGACTAACAGGTGATTGTAGTCACCCCTGGGGTGATACAGGGGTTCTCTGAAATTGCAGTACTCACTCTTTACCACTGAGCTATCCCTCTAGCCCCTTGATTTTAAATGACCATATTGAATAAAAATAGATGTTATAAAGAAAACCTATTCCCCCAAGACTCCCAGAGCAATGATGAAGGCCAGACATGCCAAGCAGGGAAGCACAGGCTCCAGCAAGCCCTGGACCAGGGTTAGAAGAAAAGGTTGTGGAAATGACATGGGAAGGCAGGCCAAGTCGTGTTGTAGAGCTCTCCAAATAGGAACAAGGGCAGCAGGAGGTAGTCAACTAATCTGGAAGGGAACCTCTGCTGAGGAGAGCGGGCAATTCCACTCTTCGGGCACCCTCTGCTCTGAGCATGAAGCGCCAGCCAGCCAATTATATTTAGAAAAACCACAGATAGTCTAGGCTGAGACGCAGATGAGAAATGAAAGCCCAGGCTCTCCACCGAACGGGACTGCTAAAGTCCCAGAAGAAGACCAGCTCTAGCAGATAACCGATGCTTCAGCTAGAGTACAATCTGTTCCACACAGTCCACGGTGGGCCTTATGACCAGAACTAAGGAGCCGTGGACAAAGAAGGCAGAAGTGGAGAGCCTCCAGTCAGTCGAGGCTTAGGAGGCGGAAAGTGACTACAGGGCAGGTACCCAGGCTGCAATTGCAACCACACAGAGGAGCAGAGGAGCAGCAGAGAAGTGTGTGTGTGTGTGTGTGTGTGTGTGCGCGCGCGCACATGCGCGCGCAGTGCTGGGTAGCAGCCCTACTGCTGGGACAGCTGTTCAAAACCCCAAACTCTTAAAATTCCAGCAGAGACCTCTCTCTGTCACTGCTGCCGACCTAAGCCTTTACAAGAAGAGGCCACTGTACATAATCTCATTAACAATGATTGCTTAGTCCCTAAGGGCTGTAGTTTCAGCACTGAGAATGACGGCCTTGAGAAGCCCAACTGTGGCTGGGGATGGGAGAAGCCTGGTTCACGGCCCTGTAATGGGTGGCTATGAATGAATGACTTAATGCAGGTAAATGAATTTGGCCTTACCCTGAATTAGAAACAGCATTCAGAGTTCAATGCAGCGGGCCGCAGGGACTGGAGCTGCCACTTACCGTACATGAATTACACGAATAATTAGGATGATCGGCCTGCCTTAGACTCTCAAGTACCCCTGACTTTGACTCCTAATTTTTACAGCCCTTGATACAAGCATCTTTTTTAAATCACTTATGTTTTCTGTTAAAT
>CABHPQ010157569.1:0-17351 GCA_902168405.1 Peromyscus aztecus
GTAGCCTTCCTTCCATTTCTACCGCGTCTTGTTCGGAGAGATGCCAGAGCATCTCCAAGGAAGTGTCCCTGGCCAGCTCTACACCGCGAACAATAGCTCCAGCCTGATGGTTTATTCACGAGGACTGACTAGGGAAGAGCCTGTTTTGGTTCCTTATCTTCCCTATTTCCTGGTGGTGTAACCATGGCTTCAGATTTTGCTTTGTTCCCAATTCTTTCACTTTTTCTCCCTTTTTTCATCCATTTTAATCCCGTCTGAGGACAACAGTCGCTTAAAAACAAAGGGAGGGAAGAAAACAAACAAACAAACAAACAAAAAAAACAACCTAGCAGTGGTAGCAACAGCTTCAAGATTAAAAAAAGACAGTATACGTTTATGATAAACAAGCTTTCAGAATTTTTGGATCCTGTTTTTTTTTTTTTTTTTCTTTAAAAAAAAAAAATCCCACCACTTAACGTACTTGGAATGAGCAGGGGCCCGAGCCCTTCATTTTCTTGTATTATAGCTAGTTATTTCAGGACGTGTTATGAAGTGAAAAGTGGTAACTGATAACTTTTTTTGAGTGATTTAAGTGCACCAGAAAGAAAATGCAATAATATGATTGTGGATTTTATTTCATAGTGTTATTTTGCAGTGAAGCCCTCACCAAACACCTTGAAGGCAATAAAGAATTCCAGTTGACCACATATGGGCCCAGCCACAGTTTACTATGACCTGTGAAGGTCTTGATGTACCAATCAACTTTACATGAAATGAGAAATTGTAAAGACTTCCGTTCAAATATCTTTTTTGGGAGCCTCTGCAGGCAGCTTATTTTAATTATTTAAAACTGTACTGATGTAGAGACTATACATAGAAAACAGGGCTGAAACATGGGTTCCAGAATTTTTATAATGTTACAGTGCATGAAGAGTGTTTTAGAACACTTCCCAGATTTTTATTGATCAACATTTACTGTGGCAGAAATATTCACCCAATGTTTCATTTACTTATCCTATGCATGCAAAGAATAAAAGTATAACCAAAGCTCTACCCATTCTAAGAATCTTTACATTTTAAGGTGTGCTAATATTGCTGTTGCAATCTAAGTCAGAAAATTTGAAAATATAATTGAAAACTATCATAATATTCAGTCACCTGTGTGTGTGTATAGAATATACGGATCCTGGTGTAATATGGAATGAGCATGATTTCTGAGTCTGGTTTGTGTCAAACAGTACCAATCCTTTAACTCTTTGATTTTTTTTTTCTAACAAAATAGGATGCCATCATTAAATGTGTTTAGTTGTAATGATTTAGGTCGAAATATAAGAAAATAGTTCTTGTCTGGCAGAACAGCTGAATATTGGCAATTTCAAGTAGTTCAACATAAAAGCTCAGAGTGTTCTGTTGAGTGGAAAACAGTGCACTTTTTTTGGCTTCAACCCCACCCCACCCCCACCTTCCTTAAAAAAAATCATTTCCTATTACATCACATTTTGCAGACCATTCATTAATTTATTCACCCACACTTTTATTTTGTAAGTTATTTGATAACTTTCCTCTTTATTGGAATTCATAGGACAGTGTATAGTATAAAATGTTCAAGTTTGCTTACTGTATCTTTGTCATTTAGCAAAAATATTCTTTGACATTTGACTTACATTTTTAGTTGAAAGTAGTTACTGGTCTCTTGAAAAAGTTCTTTCAAAGCTATTTTTACTCTTTTAAAGTAAATATTTATTGCTTACTTATAAGTCATATACAATTTATGTTATTTTTGATCTTCTGTGACTTTTATGTCTCTGGAATTATCCTATCACAAAGTGAATTATTAAATTGCATACTATATTTAGACCAGTGTTGTTATAATTTTGTATAATCCATAGCTGAACTTTTGGACAGCTTGAGTGATTAGAGAAAAGCCTTTGATCCCTTTTTGTGTGAAAGTGTACCCTGAATGTACCGAAGGAGTGTAGAAGTCATTTTAGAGCTGGGAACTTCTAACATCTTACAAGTTTTATCATCTGTAAGATGGAGGTGATAAAGTCTAAGGTTTTATCCTTACAGGCAGTATTGTCATTGCCTTCCTAATATGCTAAGATACGCTATAACAATTACGGCAGACATTAGGCAGGCCGCTCCTCTTCCGGACTGCTGCATTTGTTGTCTTAGTACTGCTCTTCTGTATTGTCACACCAGCTAGTGGGAGTCTGCCGCCATGCTTTGTTAACGCTTATCTTCTGTTTAACTTAGTATAAATGTGTACTGGTTTACTGAATAACTATTCATCTTTGTTAGCAGCATTCATCTATTTGTCATTGCTGTGGCTTTTGATTGATGCTGAGTTGGAATTTGGGTATTTTAATGGCCAGAAAGGTTCAAAGAAGCTTTTATCTATACTTTTGTTTTCTTGTTGTCTTTTTTATGTTTTCTCTATGATTTGGGAATGTATATTGTTTTGAAAATGTATTTTATTTTTGTGTATGAGTGTTTGGCTTACATGTATGTACATGCACTATGTCTATGCCTAGTGCTGGCAGAGCTCAAAAGGAAGCATCAGATCCCCTGGAACTATAGGTACTGACCGTTGTGAGCCCCCATGTTGATACTGGGATTGGAACCCTAGGTCCTTTGCAAGAGCAAAAGTACTTGCTAATACTCTTTACCATTTGGCCATCTCTCTAATCCACAATTTGGGCATATTATTCAAATCAGAATCTCACTTATCTCAGCTGTAAAAAGCAAAGCTATTAAACATTAAACCTCACCGACTCTATTAAGTATTAAACATGCACAGAAAAAAATATTAGTTAAATGTCAAGTGCATTGAAGTACATATTTATTCAATGGATAAAGACGAAGGAAGCATGTTAGATGCTTAAGAGTATTCAGTTATAGCTAAAACATTGCATGCCATCTCTCCTGGCCTATCAAGTGAGTTCCACATAACTGTGCCCAAGATAGACTGGAACAAAAACAGAGACCTCAAATGCATATATACGGTGAAGATTAAAACTGTGAGTTCAAGGCCAGCCTGGTCTACAGAGTGAGATCCAGGACAGGCACCAAAACAACACAGAGAAACCCTGTCTTGGAAAAGAAAAAAAAAAAAAAAACCTATGGCAAATGTAGAGGAAAATCAAAGGGAGGGTAATTTGGAAGATAATTCTGAGATTGGAAAATGAGCTACAACTTTTTGGTACAAGAGAGAAAAAAGATTCCTGACTTAATGACTTTGGCTTGAAATATGTTTGTGTAATACTTGGGAGTATCAGATTTAAAATAAACAAACCTCAGAGTTAACTTGGAAATTATTTACCTGAAAGTTTTAGTGGATATCACTAGCAAGAGGGAGCTGTTGCCTAGGGAAATCATACTTAACAAAGTGAGAAAAGAAGCTACTTACAAAATCCCATGTTTTGGGGTTAGGTAGAATGGGAAATTGAATGGGCAGAGTTTTTAGAGAAGTTTTAAAACTTGCCAAAAAAAAAAAAAAAAAAGAATGTGGGGAAGAAACAATATTTATGAAGAAACAAATGAACTAGAAGAAGCTTATAGTATCTGAGTGTAGGTAGGAAATCTAGTTCTAACCTGCCAAATCCTGCTTAGGCAGTGAAACCTGGGGAATTCAGGATTGGGAAGAAATACAGAAGCCTAAAGAGGAAGAACATTAAAAGTCAAAAGATTTATGAAGAGGACCTTATGCTGTGGAAAAGCCTAGTCAATGAGGGTGCAAAAGAGGTAGTTAAACATGATAGTTAATAGATTGATGGTGAGTGGTTACCTCCCATTTCTTAGTCTCTGTTACTATTCGTTTTCCCTGATCTTGTCTACTTCCCAAAGATAGCCTTGGCTGTCTTTCCCATATTCTTTTTTTTTCTGCTTTTTGTGGTTAATCCCCTGACATTTTATTAGTTTCAATTCACTTTTCTCCCTAGTATTTGAAGAGTAGGGTCTCTGTAAGATTAGGGTTTTTGTTTTTATTTTATTTCATTTTATTCTTTTGCCTTTAGCTGCATATGTCTTAGAACATTTTATCTAATGCAAGAAAATCAACTAGTATTTGTTGAATCAAGTAAGAAGCCTGCTTTAATTTAGTGTAGGCTTAGAAAGTGTGCCTGTAATCATGTAGGGAGTGAGTAAGAGGGAGAGACTAACCAAACAATGTCAATATTTGAAAATATACTACTCAGGACATTGGTCTTAAGTATTTCTTGGGTGTAAAATGATTACTGATAGAATGAGTGTAAGAAAATACCAGCACTCTACATCTATTTTTTTCTTAATTGAGGAAGTAAGAAAACTCATTTAATGTTGTTTAATACAACATTTCATAAATATTTGCCCATATAATGAGTTTGAGAACGATTATGAAAAGGAGAAACAGGTTTCTGTTCAGACTGGGTAGAGAGGGAAAGAAGACTAGGAAGGAACTTAGAGCAGTGTCTCTGTCCTCCACATCCCTTTTCAGCTCCTCAGTGGATGCCTGGAACCAGCCCTCAGGTGCTGTGATTTTCCATGTATGCACTTAACAAAGAAAAAAATGAGCTTGTATATTAGAAATAGTAAGAGATTGACAATAAATTGAATAATTATACTCTGACATTAACTATGAAAATGTGGCTTTGAGAGAGCATGTCAAGATAAAAGTTAGTTTTTTGGATTGTAGTTGACTAGGTCAATGAAACTGCAGTAAAAGAAACCCTAGATTAAGAAAAGAAGTCAGAATATTCTGAGATAAGATATTGATTGAGAGAGAGCTGGAAATTAGAGAAAGCTTGAGTGTTTTAAAAAAATTTTAATCTTTTAAATTATATTTATTAATCCAAAGTCAGATAATTCAAGTGGTATGGAGGTGAAGGTTATGCACAGAATAACGTAAGTGTATATGTGGAAGTCTAACATGATTTGAAAAGGGAAATTTTAAGACATTTTTGAGATAGTAGGTCTGAAAGGAGACCGTCTGTAAAGGATCTTGGGAAGAAAGTGATATAACAAATTCAAGAGTTCTGTTACATGCTAAAAGTTGGATTCAGATGAGCTGTGGTCCTTTATAATTTATAAGACTACCTGTAAGCAAATTGGTGTACAATAATGGATACCAGAATTGCTTCTGTTTTCCAAAATTTCTTTTGAAATTGTTTCCCCTATGAATTGTATACATTTTAGAGTATTACAACTATTTTGGATAGAATATTATTTCATCTCACCAATATTATATACTAGTATTACTTAAAAGTGTAATTTCAAGCCTTATATAAGTTTTGAAGCTAATACATACTAGAACTCTTAACAGAATCAAGTTTGTGCTAGGTAAGTTTTACCAAGATTGGTTTTCTGAGTTTTAGAATACTAAAGTATTTTTAAATAAAATATTTTTCTTACATTTTGGCAATTTTTTAATGTATGTACAATGTATTATGATCATATCCACCCAGACTCTTCCTTCCTACTTCCCAGAGACACTTGCTAACATCCCCATGTCTTCATATTTTTTCCTTATTTATTATTTTAATAACCGTCAAGTCCAGGCTCAACACATAATGTAGCTTCAGTGACTTCTAAGTGCAATGTCTGTTTCTTTTCCAGAGAAAAGCATTTCATAGCAGGCCTTCCCATCTTTCACTTGTTGCATTCTTTCAGCACCCTTCTCTGAGATATTCTCTGAGTCCTGGTTAAGTCCTCAGCAGTCACTTATTCTCAGTACTTTGACTGCTTTTGAAGCTCTACATAAACTACTGCCCACTTGAGAAGAAGCTTCTCTAGCCAAGCTGAAGACAGTACTAATCTATGGATATAAATGTAAATATTTAGAACACTATTTGACAATATATCTGTTTAGTAAGACAACAGTTGTAGGCTCCTTCTGGAGTCCATGGCTGGCCCTTGAGCCAGGGACTTTTGACGAGATTTACGGTACCAGTTATGAATCCATCCCGTTGATCAGGCCTGAAGTCCAATTAAAAAGTAGTTGGTTTCCTCATATCCTTCATGCAACTATTGCCAGGCAAGTTGGTATTATAACATCTAAGTCCAGCACTGGATAAGACTGCATATATTTTTTCTCCCCCAGTGGCCTCCTGTGGTGGTTTGAATGAAAGTGACTGCCATAGGCTGATAGGGATTGGCTGTTAGGTGGTGTGGCCTTGTTGGAGGAAGTGTGTTACTGAGGGTGGGCTTTGAGCTTTCAAGCCAGACCCATTGTCACTGTCTCTTCTTGCTGCCTCCTGCCCCAGATGTAGAAATCTCAGCTTTGTCCAGCACCATGTCTGCCTCTGTGCCACCATACTTCTTCCTATAATGATGATAATGGACTAAACTTTGGAATCTGCAACCTAGCCCTAATTAAATGTTTTCTTTTGTAAGAGTTGCCATAGTCATAGTGTCTCACAGCAGTTAAACCCTAAGACACCTCCACAGCACCCTTTTGCACTATTGAAAGCTTGCCACCAGGGAAGAAGTTTTCAGGTCAGTTCTAGCTTGATGTCTACATGTCTTGCAACCAAAGGGTGTCCTGTCTTTGGCAGTAGGTTCTAACCATCCAGTAATAGTGGGCAGTCAATCAAGAGCAATGGCAATATCTTTGTTGGTGTATGGGCCTGTAGGACCTCTATGACCAGTAACTAGTAAAGTTATCCTCTATGTCACACTGAAATTTCATTTAATATCCCATGTCTTTTGGGGGAATCATTGTCCATCCATGCAGGGTACCCATGGCACAATTAAGTCTTTATTGATGTGTTTCCACCAATTGATTTGAGTGCTTTTTTTCCAACAGGGTTTGGTCTCTGCTACAATTTTCACCCCTTGAATGTCAACTCTGCCGTATTTTTATGTGCTTTAAGATTTGCTAGATTTTGGCACTGAGGAGAGCTTAGTGGAGTTTGGATAACTCAGAAAGTATGAGTATTATGTAAGGTAAAGCATTTTATTATGTGACATCCTAATTGTAAATTTTAGGTAGATTTAATGCATATTATCCATATGTGACAGATGCTAAGCTGAGCCTATCCATATGATTAGCTACATAGTTATTTCTAGTTCAACTGATGATGACCTCAAACAAGGAGAAAGAGTACATTTTCTTGGTATAGATCCTTTGACATTCTCAGCTATCTCTCTGGACACTTGGAAGTGATTTCATCAGCATGGTAAATACTACCTGAGGTGTTTGTTTTCCATACGCATTGGCTTATTCATTCTTATATCTGAGGAATTTAAAAAATACAAGAGACAGAAGTGTTTTGTTATCCATTCACATTTTCTACTAAGGCAGTTGTGATGTTTTGTTATATTTTGATATGTTGTAGATAAAAAAGAGCCACATGCATCATGTAACTTAATATCCTTATTTTATACCAGAGAGCTGCAACTTAAAGTTAGATAATATAAGACAGATTCCAGTTATTTTTCTACTGCACTGTACTGCTATTACTGTTATACCTTTTAAATGATTTCATAGAACAAAATGTAGCTTTTGGTTTTTGAGACCTAATTTATTTATCATAACCACTTTGTGTAAGTTTTTAGTAGGTCTTGGTATCAATTGATGTGCACATGTTGGTAAACCAAAAGGAAATTAGAAATTTGTTTTTCTTATTTTGAAAAACTTTCCCCCATTTTATTGAGGTTATTACCTGTGGTGCTTTAAATGAGGATGGTACCCCCATAGGCTCATATAATTTAATATTTGGTCCCTAGTTGGTTGAACTATTCAAGAAAGATTAGAAGGCGTGGCTTCTGTGTTGGAGGAGATATGTCGCTAGGAGTAGTCTGTGAAGTTTTAAGGCCCATGTCATTCCCAGCTAGAGCTTTTTCTGCTTTGTGGTTGCTGTCTCAGCATGTAAGCTGTCAGCTACTGCTCCAATGCCCTGACTACCTGCCTGCCGCTATACTCCCCACCATAATTGTCATAGACTCACCCTCTGAAACTGTAAGCCCCCAGTAAACTCTTTCTTCTGTAAGGTGCCATGGTCATAATGTCTTCACAGCAATAGAGAAATAACTGAGACAGAAGTTGGAACCAGGAAGTGGGCTGTTACTCTGACAGGCCTGGCCATATTCTTTGAAGGCCTGTGGATGACTTTGGGTCCTTGAACCAGGAAAATGATGGACTGCTGTAAGGTGAGGTCCTGTGGGCCATCCTAGTGGGGGTTTTGAAGACAGTAGTGCTGAGAGCGCTGTGGACTATGGAGGGGCTCAGGAGGTTTCAAAGGAGCCAACATTAACAGCTGAGGTAGAGAACATTCTGTGATAGTTTAGCCAAGAATGTGGCTGCTGCTTTTTCCATTGGTCCTAAGAATGCCCCTAAATTGAAGACTTTTGGACTAATTTTATTGCTAGAAGAGATCCCAAGACAGCCTAATATTGACTCTGTCACTTGGAAGTTGTAGTTTGGAAGTATATATGTTGGAAGTATGTAGTTTGCTTTTTCCTTTTTTTAAAAAATTTTTATCTTATTTTATAACTTAATTTAATTTTACGTACCAGCCACGGATTCCCTTGTCATCATCCCCCCCCCCTTGCCTTCCTCCCAGCCCACCCCCCATTCCCATCTCCTCCAGGTGCTTTTTCCTTTTGTAGGAGGTTACCATTAAAAGATTATCTTAGTCTCAGAAGAGACTGGACTTTTAAACTGTTCTGAGACTGAAGGACTGGGGAGTTTTGAAGTTGAACGAAATGCATTTTGATATGGCCGTAAGCCTCTGGAGGTTAGGGAATGGAATGTGGTAGTTTGAATGAGACGGGCCTCTATGGCTCATCATGTGTTTGAATACTTGGTCCCCAATTGGTGGAACTGTTTGGGAAGGATGTGGTCTGCTTGTAGGAGGAGGCACATTTTACTGGGGGCTGGCTTTGACTTTTCAAAGTCCATGCCATTCCCAGTTAGCTTGTGTGCTCAATCCCTCCCCTGCTCCCCCCTCCCCCTCTGCCTTGTGGTTGTGTCAAGGTGAGCATTCTCAGCTACTGCCCCGGCACCATCCATGCTTACCTGCCTGCTCCCATGCTCCCTGCCATGATAGTAATGGACTTAACCACTGAAACCATAACCCCCCAATAAACTCTTTGTTTATAAGTTGCCTTGGTCATGGTATATTTACAGCAATAGAAAATTAACTAAGACATTACCTTTCCCCTGCCCCTCTGAAACAGGGTCTTGCTAAGAAAGCCAAACTGGCCTTAAAAGCCGTGATCTTCACATCTTAGCCTCTCTAGGGTGCCAGGATTGTAGGAGTGTATCACATAGCCTAAGATTATTTCTGCTGTATATATTCCTTTTTATGTTTTTTTTTTCGTGCCAGTGATTTTTTATTAAAGACATTTTTAACATGTTTGATGACTTGAGAGAATTAATTCCCAAAATTAGATTTTATCCTATGGTAAACCAATGGCAGCCATTAAGTTTTAAGTTTTTTATTGAAAACATGAGAGATGATTTAATCCTCCTGGAGTGAATAGAGAAATAAGTGGATAGTGCTGGATTTATGAGAGCAATGATTCTGTTTTTCACCATTGTGCTCCAGTATGTGTCTGGTAACCAGTAGATACTCAAATAGCCATTTAGATCATATCAGTGAATTGCATTCATTTTTTTCTGAATGGTTAACTGGTAAAGGAATGTGCATATGCTTGTGTATGTGTTTGTGTGTGTGTTTGTGTGTGTGTGTGTGTGTGTGTGTGTGTGTGTGTGTGTGTGTGTGATTAAACCTGTGGCTTTAGGCATGCTAAGCACCTACCACTAAGCCATACCTGCTGCCTCAGAAATTATCATGAGATTTTAATTTATAATGGACCTAATAAGTGGATAACTAAAGAAAGATATTTTTAAGCAAGTGAACTGTGTGATTTTTTTTTTTACCATTTATACTGTTTAATTTTTAAATCATTGCTTCATATTTAAAAGAATATATGAAAACCCAGGAAGCTTAAAAGATTATTAAACATGTTCTGTTACATTGACTTATTAATTTAAAGACATTCTTATCTTAATGAACTTACTGAGGTTCTATATGGAAACTATTTCAGCTTTCATAGTCCATTCGGTGAGGTTCCTCTTAAGTAACCCATTTTAATGCCAGTATCAGGGGAGGAAAACATCAGGTGAATCTTAGATTTGCTTTTCTAATGTCCAGCTTACTACTGTCCAGACATCTCACCTCCACCTGAGATTCCAAATAGTCATTATTCACCTGAACTAGGGCAGTAGGGTACTAGGCAACTCGAGAACAAGAGGTCTTCTGTGACTGCGTTTGAGTTCCTTCTGACTGCTCTATTTTGGATCACTATATTGTTTTTCTGTGGACTCACCTAATGACTGAAGGACATATTTTATGGAGTCAAATTGTGCATTTTTTTCAGGAGTTTGTTACTTTAAGTAGAACATTTTTTCTAATTTTTCTTTATATAGATAAAGAGCTTTCATAATCAAGTGAAATTTCAACAGGAAGATATGTGGGTAATTTTACAGGTTTGCAGTTCACTTATAGAAAAGTACAGGTGTAAAATTAAGTTTAAGTTTAATACTTAGGTAGAAAATAAAATATTTATTAAATCAGCTGCGTAGTGTCCCAAAGAACATAGTTTTATTTTCTTTTGAATCATTTCAGCAATAAAATTTGTATGATGGTACATGGTAGACTACTTTAATGGTATAAAGATTGTATTTAGCTATTTATATTTAGTTAACTGGGACCAATTTTACCTTAATGTAGAAGTCTAATGGGTGATTATAATATAAGTATTATATGTATGCATAAAAATGAATAATTTACAGGATACTTGGAGGTTACATAACTAGATGATCTCTTTTTTATTGATTAATTAACTTTTTCCCAGTCCGATCACAGTCTAACTAGATGATCTTAACTTTGGAAATTTATATTTTGTTATGTCTGTTGATAATAAAACAGGATTCCTTTGATTCTAGGCTCCCAGATAAGCTCAGGATGATTAACTACTCGTAAGTGATAGTTCTCCATGCCTTACAGCTGTTATTAAGTTAGATATGATTCTGAATTCTTTGTCTTTACAGTAGACATAAGTAAAAGAAAACTTATGTTTCCAACAATATCAATTTGGTTATCCTTGGATCATCATTGTTTTGTGTACTGTTGTATTTCAGGTCACTGATAACTCTAAGCCTTAGGCCATTTTATTGATGATTTTGCTCATTTTGAAGTGTAACTTCTAAATAAGAGCTCCCAGCTCACCTCTAAGACCTAAGAGAAAACATTAAAAGTTAAAATTTTGCAATTTGAGTTGTGAAAGATTTTAATTGGATTATTTTATGTTTTAGAAAATGGAGGTGTTGTCCAGGTTGGAGAACTGTTGCCCTGCAAGATTTGTGGAAGAACATTCTTTCCATTGGCACTGGTGAGTAGGTGGAGTCTAGCCTGTGTGCATTGGAACCTAGTAGATCTGTGATCATTTCGTGCTTGAGGACAGTTGTGCAAAAGTTATGGAGGACTCACAGGATATAATCTTTGAAGATTAGTTTCCTCTGAAAATGGCTGAACTTATGAACTCTGCTTTTATATACTAAATCTTCCAGCTTTGTAGGAATAGTAGGAATATTATGAGATAGAAACACAAAACACAAATTTAAGAGGCAAAACTCCTCGTGAATATAAATGAGACTGTATTAACAAAAATGTTACACTCTCTAGAATTTGCTTTAAAAGTACTGCACGAGCAGGATTATTTGCTAAAATGTGAGGAGTTGTTGAGCAGTATAATGAATGAATAAATACTGTCACTCTTTCTGTTTCCTTTCTGTGTTTGTTTTTTTAAGGTTTTGTTGTTTTAACAATATAAAAATGCAGCTAAAAATGTGTTAATTTCATCTGCTTATCATATAAAGATTGAATAGAAACATGTTTAATTAATATTGATAAAATTACTCAGGTATGTGTAGAATAATAATTATACCTTTGTATCTTCTTTAATCTCAAATAAAATGTGCAGTTACTAGTAATTTAATACTAATGTTTTTAAAGTATCAGTCTGCTAATTGGAGTTCTGACACAGTCTACTGTGGATCTTGCAGGCTACTTCTCTTAAGGATAGGGAGGAATTAATGCTTGAAAATGTTCCGATTACAGATATCTTCTAAATAATGATGGGTTTTTTTTGTAATCATTTAGAAATACTATCCCTACATTCAGCAGTTTCTTCACAAAGTACTTTTAAAATATGCCACTTAGTTTCTACAGAAGAAAACAAAAACCATATACCTCCTAATTTAAATATGTAATTAAATGATGTCAAAGTTTAAAACAACTGCAGTTTGTATAGTAAAATTTCTAAGTAGGCACCACATACCCTTGACATATACTGCTAACTTTCCAAGAACAGACATAAGTGAGACGACTAGAAAGTTGCCTACTAGCATTATTTTCATGATTTGAGAAGTAGAGCCAAAAGCAGTGGTTAGCACCTCTAATCCTAACACATGGAAATTCAGGGAAGCAAGACAGCTGCAAATTTTTAAGGCCAGTCTGAGCTACAGTGTAAAACCCTGTGTCAAGAGAGAAAAAAGAAAAAAAAAAAGATATTTAAAAAATACATTCTAGGTGATAAGAGATGATTCAACAATTAAGAGCACTTGTTGCCCTTGCAAAGGACCCAGGTCCTGCTTCCTGGACCCATGTTGGTGGTGAGTTACAATCCTCTATAACTCCATTTCCAGGGGATCCTACAACCTCTTCTGACCTCTGTAGATACCAGACGTGCATGTGGTACACATGCATATTTAAACGTACATGCCCATACACATACAAGTATATCTTCAAAATTTTTATTTAAGAGCATTTGTAGACCAGTGTTGATTGAAATAAAGCTAAAAACAAATACAAATAGACAGTGGGTTCATGATTGGCTTCAGTACTAACTGGGCCAATTCTTTTCTTTTTCCCTCAGACCGACATCCCAGTGCCTGTTTCCTGAGCGCTTACTGAAAGGCGAAAGGAGCAAAGGTGCAATCATTGCACCGACGTCAGTCAGCAGACTTTCTGTAGTGGAGGGAGAATTTTGTTTTTCTAGAGAACTGGTTATTTGGAGATTAGCTGAGATGAGTTTAACTGTGTGTGCTTAAAATGAACAAATGAGTTAGCATTTATTAACAAAACAGTTTAGATGCAGATGATTGCATACTGCAAGAAAAATCTTAGATGAAGAAAGCAAGCTTGAGTTCTAGATGGAGGAAAAAGTTTTGAATTCTAGGAGAAAAGGGATAATTGTATGGGAAGGACACAAATCTGACCACTCTGCTCGTTGATTTGGGTTAGTGTTGTATTAATCTATTTTTATGTTACCATATGTAATCCAACTACCAGTGGGGTAACTTTTGTAACCCCGAGACTGAATCAGGCTCCCCTTACGTGGTTTTTCTCATGTTTATGTTTTGTGTCTACCTAGGACTTTTCACTGAAGTATCTTTGAATTGTTTCATTATTGCTTATTCTTAGCAACAGTGAAAACTGGAATATTAAGTGACTTCTGATGAAATTTTAGGATAGCATTTCTTTATAGTTTCCGGAAAGGTAGGTATGGTGTGTGTGTTTGTGTGTGTGTGTGTGTGTTTTAAAGCTTAATTAAGGAAAGATAGAACTTTTTCCCTCTGGGTTTTTTAATGTGGTGTGTAAGCTGGACTGAATTTTTAGTTTTGCGGTCTTCTCTTCTGTAGAAAAGAAAATATTATGCTGCATGTCTTCATTTTAACAGAAAAAGCATGGACCCATTTGCCAGAAAACTGCCACTAAGAAAAGGAAGACTTTTGATTCCAGTAGGCAAAGAGCTGAAGGCACTGATATTCCCACAGTCAAACCTCTTAAACCCAGGGTAACTATAAGCTTCGGAACACTATAAATCTTGTTACTACACTTACTGAAAAAAATCAAATGAGTAATGAATGTTATTCTGGGTAGAGTAAACAAAATTCCATGTTATGTATTTAGAATAAATATCAGAAACCTAAATCTTATTTTAATG
This sequence comes from Peromyscus aztecus, assembly GCA_902168405.1. NCBI lineage: Eukaryota > Metazoa > Chordata > Mammalia > Rodentia > Cricetidae > Peromyscus > Peromyscus aztecus. The sequence goes on from CABHPQ010157569.1 coordinate 13,972, forward strand.
AAAAACAAATGAATGAATAAAAATGTCATTGATAGGAAGTGTAAAACTATATGGAAATCTCTGAGTTTGAGGCCAGCCTGGTCTACAGAGCGAGATCCTGGACAGGCACCAAAACTAACAGAGAGAAACCCTGTCTTGAAAAAAACAAACTGCCTAAAGCAGTTGAAATCCAGCCTAAATTACCCCAAAAAGAATATATAGGAAGTTTATGGGATTCTGTGGCTAAGAATCTCACACCATATACATGAGGGGGTCTTTTCATCTTAAAGGTAATTTCTCTAAGGTGAGTTCTTTAAGGATGTATAACTTTACTAATAACTACACCATGTTAGACACAAGATAAATTATGCAAACTTGTATTGGTGGGATCGGGAATGGGCAGGGCTAAAGATGAACAGAAGCCAGAAAGGAGAAAGTGGGGAGATGGGGAATAGAGTGGAGCAGGCCCTGTGCCAGAGGTGTTCAGAACCCTTCCTGAAGGTAAGAGGCCCAGTTAGAAAGTGGGTGTCTTTCTAAAAGTGATTACCTGAACAGAGTGGGAATCACAGCAATGGCTTTCTATTCTCCATAGACATGTAAGAGGCAAGTACCTGCAGTCACACAGAGCCTTATTGACAGTAGCATGTTCCTCCCCAAGAAGAGAGTTGTTTCCTGTAGCCTAGCAGTTTCCTTCTGCTTTTTTTCCCTCAAATCTCTTCCGCGTAGCTCCACCAGTACTGCAGCTCTAGTGGGTGGTGTAAACCTGGAGAATGGAGCCTAAAATTGAGGTGGACTGAAGTCTCATGCAATAGGCAACTTTATTTAGGGCATTAGACAGTTTATATTCTGAGGGCATTTTGAGGGTAGAGCAAGGTCATATGAGCAAAGTTCACTTGAGTTCAAGTTGTATACAGTCACAGGGGTAAATCACATGAGTTTTGGCTGAATATAGTCAGGAGGGCTACCTGTGCTTGGAAACATCATTTACATAATAATGGATAGGATGATGGGTGATCCAAAGTGAAACCCACTCTTATTGTTACATCTGGGAGGGGCGAGAAAACATTCCAAGAACAACCCATGTTATGGAGGACCAAAGGTCTTGTCTTCTTTACTTGGAGTTTTCTCACAGACACTCAGAATTCTCTTCACACAGCTTCATTCATGGACCTATTTGCCACACCAGAAAAACCAAATACATTCATTGATGAATAAATAATAAGAAGGCTGTTAGCTTTCATTGATACAAAGATCTGTCTGTACAGAAAACAAGTGGAAAAGACCAGTACATAAATGTCTCCATTTAACTGTAAATAAGAAAATCTTAATGTAAGAATTTTGCATATATATCCATGAGTGAAGTAGGTTTATAATTTTTCTTTTAACAAAGTTTTTGTTGCTCTAATAAAATCTTTTGGGAATATTGCTTTATTGTTATACTTTAAAAGATTTCAGTAGTATAGGCATATGGGCCTGGGAAATTTTTGGTGGGAAAATTTTTAAATAATAAATTTACTTTTTAAAAACAGATACAAGTTTTGTGACTTTTTGCTGGTTGCTATTTTGTTTTGTAAAGATACTTTCCATTTTATGTTAATTATCAAATTTCTTGTCAAAGGTTTTCTTTTTATATTGTTTCATGTAAGAACAATGCATCATTTGCTATTTTTAATTTGTAGGTGAGTTTGAGAACTTTGTGCATCAGCACTGCATACACAATACTCCTGGCTTCCTTCCTTCCCAGCAGTTCCTCTCAAATTCATGATGTCTTCTTTAATTGTTATATGCACACTACATGCACACACATGTGTATGTACAACTTACTGAGTCCATTTAACATTGCTCATGTGTCCAGGGTTGACTTCTTGGGATTAGACAACCTATACAGGAGCTCATCCCAGGAGAAAGTGGATTCTTCCTCTCCCAGTAGCCACAAATTCTCTGTAGCTCTTAACTTAGGGGCTTTCCCATCTACTCTGATATGTCAGCTGGTGTCGACCTTGTACTAGTCTTCTTCAGGCAAGCATATTGTTTAGTTTTTATGGATGCAGTTCTCCGTTGTGTCTAGTGGGCACTGTCTTGCAGCAGGTGTCTTGTTCCTCTGACTCTTACAGTCTTTCTGTCTCCTTCTCTGTGATTATCCCTGAGGCTTGGGGATAGTGGGTTGCGTAATGGCTGTATCAGTTGGGGTTGGCTACCACAGTCACCTGTTGTGTGCAGTTGTGGATCTCTGTATGAGTCTCCATCTGCTATAAAGAGATGCTTCATGGATGAGGTGTGAGAACTACACATTTCAGTCTAGGCCTGTACATATGCTGCATGACCAGAGCTAGGCCTGGGAGTTGGGGTTTTAATTCTTATTCTTTGTTTTGCATTTGTATTTTTAAATAACTGTCTTTTGACTTTGATTGAATGCATTTTCCTGATTTTAAAAATAAAGACATTAAGAATAGTTGAACTAATATAAGCTAGCATCATGGTTAGTGGATAGATTGTGGAAGTAGTAGACTCAGCCAGTCAGGAGCTGGTTCAATTACAACCAATACTAGAGATGCCAGCTGATACACTTAAAGAAACAAAATGAAACTGTGTGCATATTGGCACTTATAGCATACTGGAAAATAAGGGAATCAACTGTGAAATTACTATGGACAGTAAGACAATAAAGTAAAAATGGGAAATGTACAAAAATACTAGGTTTGATATACTTAATAGTCTCTTAAGTCATGAATCTTGTATAGAAGAGCAACACAAGATGTAAGATTATTTAGAAATACATTTTACAATAAAGAGGGAGCATTCTATGAAAAATACTTGAAATACTAAAAGATGCAAATGAATACTTGTTCAATTAAGATAACATATAAAATGTACTTAGATAGGTCAATTCAGCATAATAAAGATTAGGTTCCCTAGATTATTTATGAATGAAATGTTACATTTTTCTAGTTAAACTAATAGTTTTTATTTTTAATGACAAGCCAATTATAAAGATGATACGGAAAGTGCACGTATAAGAATAAGGAAATGATTGGGAAATGGCCATGAATTAAGATTACCCTGTTAAATATCAAATAATGCCATAAGGTTTTAGTGTTTAAAATCTTAGTTCTCAAACAAAGATCATCAAAGCAATGGGATGAACAGGACTATTCAGGTATAGATCTACACTCATGTGTTTAGTTGGTGGTGAATGTTTTATTTCAGTATTGGGGTAGGGTGGAGTAGGGAGTCAGGGTACAGAAACTACAGCGTGACTTTTTTTTTTAAATAATTAGTTGAACTCTTTATGTCACAGTATATACCAGAATGAATAAAATACACAATGAATAATTAAAGAAACAAAGCAAAACACACACACACACACACACACACACACACACACACACACACACACACAC
>CABHPQ010157569.1:17361-40043 GCA_902168405.1 Peromyscus aztecus
CACACACACACACACACACACACACACACACACACACACACACACACCCAACTGCTGTAGGATGGTCTGTATGTCAAATTGCTCTGATTGGTCAATAAATAAAACACTGATTGGCCAGTGGCTAGGCAGGAAGTATAGGCGGGACTAACAGGAGAAAAGAACAGGAAGGTGGAAGGAAACACTGCCAGCCACTGCCAGGACAAGCAGCATGTAAAGATGCCGGTGAGCCACGTGGCAAGGTATAGATTTATGGAAATGGATTAATTTAAGATATAAGGACAGTTAGCAAGAAGCCTGCCACGGCCATACAGTTTGTAAGCAATATAAGTCTCTGTGTTTACTTGGTTGGGTCTGAGCGGCTGTGGGACTGGCAGGTGAGAGAGATTTGTCCTGACTGTGGGCCAGGCAGGAAAACTCTAGCTACACCCAACAGAAAATAGTAAACTGACTAACACTTTTCAAATAATTCTGCATATCAGAGGACCTATAGGTCCACAGGAATTGGAGAGAAAAAGAATAATTTCTTCTCTACCTAGGGAAAATTATTCCAGAAAGCCTAAAAGCCAGGGAAAGAAGTTGACTAGGAATGTGATCCATTTGCAGAATAAACACAGAGACTCAGTGAAATGATGACAGCATCTCACTCATAAAAGAAAATCCAATGACATCCACAGTGTGAACTATTTCCTTCCTCTAAAGCCGGTTTAAAACCGCTAGTTCCAGTCAGTTTTCCTGTAGGAAGGCTGAGAACGGAGAAGGTCAGAGTAGGAGCTCAAATACAGCTGCACCCCTGCCTCAAGGAGGTTTGTATTTAAAAGCTGCACAGTGTGATTGCAGATTTGTAATTTGGGAAAGATCACTGATGGATTCCAGCTAAGAGAACATTTAACGTAATATGGCTTTAACTGAACTTTTATTTCACTATATTAAAAAATAGATTTTGATTTTGCTTTTTCCTTATTTTTAGCCAGAACCACCAAAGAAGCCATCTAATTGGAGAAGAAAGCATGAAGAATTCATTGCCACCATAAGAGCAGCAAAAGGCCTTGATCAGGCACTTAAAGAGGGGGGCAAACTTCCTCCTCCTCCTCCACCTTCCTATGACCCTGGTATGTGTAGTAGTGGTGACAGAAACATTCATGTGAGCAAAGAATCACAGAAGTTATTTTTTCAGTTGGTATAAAATAATTTTTATGCTGAAACCCAAAGACACATAATCTTTAAATACTTTGATGTCAAATAATGGTGATAATTCAAGAATCTAGATATAAAGATATATCCTTACAGAGCAATAAAAACACATTGCTTTTTAGCACAATGCTTTTATTTAAACATAAGCTTTATGTCCTTTTTTTGGTTTTTCGAAACAGGGTTTCTCTGTGTAGCTTTGCGCCTTTCTTTTAACTTACTTGGTAGCCCAGGCTGGCCTCGAACCCACAGAGATCCGCCTGGTTCTGCCTCCCGAGTGCTGGGAGGTGTGCGCCACCACTGCCTGGCTAAGCTTTATGTCTTAAAAATTATAAATATAAAATATTAATAATATAGAAAAATCAATCATGCTCATTACACATTCATCAGGATTCAAATAGTTATATTGCTTGGTTCTTTGGTACCTTGCATGAAAAGAAAGTTATATTTCTAAAATATATAATTAATCCAGAACCTGTGGTATAGACTAATTACCTAAATTATGTTTCAGAAAAATATATTGTTACAGTTTTCACTGGGAAACTTGAAGCTAATTATTATCAAGGTAAAACAATTGTAATAAATACATATGAGATATTGAGTTATATTTAAAGTAGTAGAATTTACATTTTGCTGTTGGATATTAGAGCATCGTCAACAGGCTGTTATTTTAATGTAAACAGCCACATTAAAATTGAATTGGTGAGATGGGCGGTGGTGGCGCATGCCTGTAATCCCAGCACTCGGGAGGCAGAGCCAGGTGGATCTCTGTGAGTTCGAGGCCAGCCTGGGCTACCAGTGAGTTCCAGGAAAGGCGCAAAGCTACACAGAGAAACCAAACCCTGTCTCGAAAAAAGCAAACAAACAAACAAACAAAAAAAACAAAAAAAAAAAACAACAAAAAAACCAAAATTGAATTGGTGATCTAGATTGGAGTTTACTCCTAGTAAAGAGAATGTTCTTTAGTAGACCTGGATGTGATTAAATGTTTTATTCTAGAGGAGACATTTGCCAGCCATTTCAGTAAAAGACCGAGTTGTAATTAGGTATTTAATATCGCTAAGACTACTGATATAAGTACTTAGCTTTTTCTTGTTATAAGCCATGAATAATATGTAAATGAATGGGTAGAGTTATATTTAAAAAAAAACTTTATTTTCTAAAATGGGTAGTAGGCAGACTGGATTACACTCATAGGCTCTAATTTGCCAGCTCCTGAAGTATTAATGATTCTGTGCATTTCTGGGATAATCATACTGGGCTAGCTAGGACCCGTCTTCACCTACATTTATGTTCTGTGAAGTTGAGCACCCTGCTTTAGAGACATTTCCATACTACACCTTATCTTCTAAGGCTTTTCATGTCCATGTAAGTAATGAAGGAGTGCCAGTTTATTAGGATAATCTGGACTGTAGGAATTCTTTCAGTGTTTAAAATTGCCATACAGATTGTTGCTAAACATTTTAGACTGTTCCACTAATAAGCAGAAAAATTTTCTGAAATTTGAATTATGTCAATGAAGGTTTGATTTTTAAATTATTTCTTCCATTTCTTGGGACCACTTTTTAGAAAATAAGTTTCTCAGTAGTTTGCTTACCTATTTCTTGATTTTTTTAAAAAAGATTTTTTAGTTTAATCTGTACATGAATTTCTGTTTTAATGTGTTTTTTACTGTTTAAGTGCCATATAAAGTTTATAGCCATGATGAAAGCAAATATTTTTCTTTTACTGTTTCTTTTCTACTGACACTTTTATTTTTTATTTTTTTTTCTTCAATTTTCTTCAAATTGTTTGAAATGCAGCAGGAGATAGAATTGATTTTTGGACTTTTTAAAAAAATATCTTTACTAAGTTTAGGTCAGCCAGGTTGGATACTGTGTGAGAATGGGAGCCATGCTTATAAGATGCCATTGTTTCTCTTACTCATGTTGAACTACTGATCCTAAAAGTCCTGCTGACCGTTACAGGTGTCCTGTTACTAACTGCTTTCTTCTTTGATGTGCTTTAGATTACATTCAGTGTCCATATTGCCAGAGGAGGTTCAATGAAAATGCAGCGGATAGACATATCAATTTTTGTAAAGAACAGGCAGCACGCATTAGTAATAAGGGCAAATTTTCTACTGATTCCAAAGGAAAGCCAGCTTCTCGGCCACAGGTGAAATGCACAATTTAAATTATTTCTCCAAATTAGTGAGAATGTGCCTCTTTGAGATTCATACTTTTATGTTTATGATTTATAAAATTAAACTATAGTTTTCCCATCGGCTAAAATGGATGAGTTATTGCTAAGGGCTTTGATACAAAATTTGAATGACTACTTGAGAAAAAAATAGCACACATTAATTTATTTGAAAGATATTTCGTTTATTAGGGACTTCATTCCTTTCTCTAGTATTGCTAAATTGCATTTTATAAATCTTTTTTACTCAGTTTAAAATATATTCTAATTTTTATCTTTTTACTTACAGTTCATTTCAGGTGAATCATTTATTGGCAGATAATTATAATGTTTATAGATACATTTTGTTTATTTTTAATTCTGTTTTAGTTTGAGATTCTATTTGCCAAAATTTTTATACTATTAAAATGTGTTCTGTTATCTCATATGTGGTCTTATGGTATATGCTACATGGCATCTGGAATAAAGTGTTTGTTCTACAGTGTGTTGAGACTTATAAATGCCAGACTGAACTGAGTCCTATTGAAATTTCTTTTGATTTTTCACATCAATTATAGATTTGTTAAAATCTTTAGCTTTGATTATAGTATTTTCTATTTCTTATGTTAATTTTACCTCTTGTATATTATATACTTGGAAATTTTCTTAGATTGTAGTGATGTCTACAATTGTAACCCATAATATACAATTGCCTATTTATTGGTTCTTTAAAGTGTCTTTTTCCTGATGATTTTATTTTGAAGTGTATTTTACCTCATAAGAAAATTAGTTATTTCAACTTAGGATTCTTAGTTTTGCTCACATTTTCTTTCTTTTCTTTAACTTAAATATGTGCTTTTGCCAGTCTATAGACTAGACTATAATTAGTTTTTTTTTTTTTTAATTTGTCTGCTAAGCACCCTGGGCTGTTTGTTTGGACAGACACATGAAATACAGTTCTTCTTAGTAAACTGCTTTAGGTCTTTCATGCTTCTGCCTTCAGTTATTTTCATGTACACAAACGCATGCACATTATTATGCTGCTTTTATTTTTTTTGCTTTGTTTTCATTGCTTTTCTAACTCTGACATGGTCTGTCTGGAGACATTTCAGATTAAATCAATTGCTGTCAGTTTGGCCGACTAACTTTGATTTATCCATCTGATCTGTGTGCTGGCAGGTGTTTGCTAAATCTCAGATGGGGTTGAAATGGCAGTTCCTTCTTAGCTAATCTAAAATTCAGTGTTTTAAAATGGTTTTCATATCATTGTAAATATTATTTGTAGTTTCCTGAGACATTTACGGTTTTTGTAGAAGAGTTGGTCTACTGAAACATTTTTGTCAAAAATAAACTTATTTTGATTTCTATATTAGAGTACTTTATTTTATAAATGTGGACACTTACCTTAACCATATTTAAGTATATACTCGGTATTACTAAATGTATTCAGATTCCTGCATAACTGTCATCACAGTCTGTCTCTACAGCTTTTCTTGTAAAACAAAATTTCTGTCATTAGGTCTTCTGAGATGTTGAATTACTAGTTTGCACTCCTTAATAACAAAATGACATTGATTTTTTTTTTTAATTTTCATTATTTTAGTATAAGCCATCTCCACTTAAAAAATCAAATTCTCCTGGAACTACATCATCAGGATCTTCCCGACTACCACAACCAAGTACTACTAACAAAACTGTTGTAGGTAATGAGATCTGTATGGCAAACTAAGTAAACAAACAAAGGAAAACCATGTTAGTTGATAAGGAAATGATGAAAGTGGCCTTATCTAGATTGTTTAAAAAATTATAAGATTGTTTAAAAAATTATAAGTAAGAAATTTAGAGTAGTAATTCTTTCTGGGTAAAACTGAAATAGCCTTGAGTCGCTTCTACAACCAAGTTCTTTTCTGGATTACTTGAAAGGCCACAGTGTTTGTAGGGGCTTCTTGTACCTGAACTTGACAGCTGTTCCTATAAGACAAGTGCTAACGGCTTAAAGAAGATAACCTAAAGTGAGATGTTATTTGTGTGTCAGTGATGAGATAAAAAACGAGAAGGAACATATTCCTCATTAGTAGTTATAAATTATTTATAACTGTAGGCACAAAGAGTGTTGATGGGGAACCGTTTTCCTTGTTAGAGTCTCTGTTTTGTATAACTTTTCTCTCAGACTATTCTTAAAACTGTTACCTTTTTTATTATAAGGTGTGCCTTCGGGTAAAGCATCTTCAGTTAACAGTTCTCTGGGAAACAAACTTCAGACCTTATCTCCTTCTCATAAAGCAATAGCAGCCCCTCAGGCAGGGTAAGTGTATGTTGAATGTGGTATTGGTGCTGTATGTTTAAATTATATCAATGTTTTGTGTTTGTCCTTAATCTTTTCTCTAAGTTCATTTGTTTCTTTTAGCATGTTGCTAGTAAGGAGATACTCAGTAATGCTATTGAAAAATCTCAGTATAGCTGTTTCAGAAAAATACAGTTGGTGTTCATCAAGATCCTTAAAGGTGCGTGTGTGCGTGCGCGTGCGTGTGCGCGTGCATGTGCGTGTGTGTGTGCGTGCGCGTGTTTGAGTGAACAGTTGTATTTTGGGGGCATCTAAGAAATAATGGAAAATATTAAAGGTTTAGTAATAGCTGTCATATTTTGAACACTGTATTTCAGACATTGTGCTGCACATTTTGATAGGATTTAATTTAAGTCTTCACTATCGTCATGGAGTAACTCAGAATCAGATTTGTTTAAAGCTATGTAACTTTTAGGAACAGTCAGGTGCTGATTGAAATCTGAGTAGAAAACAGTTAAATGTTTTTATTATAATGTATAAAAGTTGCCTATTTTATAATAATGTATAAAAATCACCTAAATATAGTTTTGATGGAATAATATGTATAGAAATATAAAGATATTTGGCAACCATGAAGATATTTATAAATGCATTTTCGTAACGATTTTGCTATGAGAAAAATGTAGGGTACAAAATTCAGAATGGAATTTCCTATTGTGTACCTACAGTGTATGAAGTGTACTGTGATAGAACTGGAACTAAAAATATGTTTAGGCAAAAATATACTGAATTATCAGTTTAGGTAAGACTGTTCACTAATAGTTTTATTCTTCCTATATGTCTATCATTTTATACAGATGTCTTTTAGTGAAAAAGTTTCTACTTTCAATGATCCATTGTAATGTTGGAAATATTTTTGATAATGTTAGATAGTTTATTATCTAAATATTTATTTTCATATTTAAATGTAAACTAAAGATTTACATTCCTCTCTGTTAATGAATCACAAGGCTAAGGAATTGGTACAAAACCATCAGTATAGACGTTTTTGTCTTTTTTTTTTTACATATGTGATGGTTAAAAAAACATGGCTCATACTATTTTCAAGTATGTTTTATCTCTGACTCATAGTTACTAATTTTCATGAAGACAATTTACAGAGGAATAATTGCCAGTTGTCATTAGCCATCTTTTCCTCACTCAATTCAGACAGCATAGGAAATCCAAGATATACAAAGACTTCGAATCTGGGAGATGAGTCAGTGGGTAAAACATTTGCCATTTAAGTAAGAGTACCTGAGTTCAAATCCTGGAGCCCATGTAAGACCCAGGCGTGATGATGCACATAACTGTATCCCGTCATTCTGCGGGGTCCCTGGAAGCCCGTGGACCAGCCAGCCTGGCACACAGCAGTGGACAGGGCCTGTGGCGGATGGCAGTGGTGAGGACCACCTCCTGATGCTGTCTTCTTAGCCTCACGTGTGCACCATGGCACACGTGTGCCTACACTTAGACACACCAATATGTGTGCACATACACACAGATATCACACACCAGTACACACACAAAAAAGTTCAATGTGATGATGATACATCTTAGTGCTGGGACAGTTGTCTAGCATGTGCAAAGCCTTGAGTTCAATTCCCAGCATCATCAAAAAGAAAACAAATAATCAAGACTACAGAACAGAAAAGGAACAAAAACCTACTAACAATATGCTAACAAAGTACAATAAATTGTCTTCTTATTTCATCTTCTGGTGGTTAAAAAAGCAAAACAATACTAATTTATTATTGTCTTATCTACTGGTAAACTCATTCCATAATAATGCATAGACATAGCAGTTAATTTTACAAAGCCTTTTTGGTATAGAAAAGAGAATTGCTTTTACTTGGGCTCTGGTCTTTTTAGTATTTTGGTTATCGCTGATTATAAGTTAGAAGGCAATATTTTTCAGTACTTCTGTTATACTGATGATTTTCTCTTTCGTCATATTGAGTTGTATTTCAAACTTTTTAAGTAGGCTGTGCACATGAAGCTGGCTAGTAGAATTTTTCAAAAACAATTTGGCTGCTGGGGAGATGGTTTAGTGGTTAAAGTACATGCTGTCCAAGCATGAGATCTAGGGTTCTCATCCCTAGAAGCCATGCAGCACTGAGTGGGCATAGCAGTCTGCCTGTAATTCCAGCCCTGGAGGTGGCTTCGCAGTTCCCAGATTAAGCTGGCTAACAAGACTAACCTTACCAATAGCTCTGGGTTTCATTGAGAGACCCCTGCTTCAATGAATAAGGTGGAAGAACAGACAGTCAAGGATGATCCCTGATACCAACCTCAATCCTCCATAAGCCTGTATACACACATGCATGCACACCCACAGACAGACACACATGCACCCACACACATCCAAAACTAATCAAAAATGTGCACACATACATGCAAACTCCACAGACACAAAGAGACGAGAGAGAGAGACAGAAAAACAGACAGCACACAATAGTGAGTGAGTGAGCACACTGATCATGGAGTCGGAAACCCAGGCTCTTGTATTCTACTATGCCACTAGGTAGGTATGTAACAGTATATCTCTCTGACACCTCTTTGTGATTGTGTTTAGACTTTGAATACTGCTGTAAAAAACCTAACCAACATTTATATGATCCCTAAGAGAAAAGTGTTTTTACTAAGAGGCAGAGATTTTGAGCACTGCCATGAAAATTGATCACTTTGGTTACCCCATGTCATATTAAACTGGCAGTCATATGTGTTCAGATTCCAATTGTCCATATGGAAGAGCCTTCTGCTTGAACAGGAGTTATTGTTTACTTCTGGCCAGTAGATTGACTATATTAGTTGGAGTATCACTATGTTCCTGTAATGTATTAGAACCACTCAACAACTGTCTGTTTAGTGCCAGCTACCATTTCTGTTTTAGAAGTTTTGGAGCAGTGATTCATTTGATTGTTTCCTCGATAAACTGTAAAACACCATGATGACAGGATCAACAATAAAAAATAAACAACAACAACAAAAAAAAAAAAACCACAGAAAACACCTTAACTAAATTCCTGGAATTTTTAGGGGTTGAGTGATAAAACTAGTGAATTGATCAATTTGATTTATCAACTATAAACTTGTTGGCTCATCCTAAAGTAGTGGTCCTGTTGAAGAATTACATAACATTTGCATGGCAACGATCTTTTTCAGTTATGCGTTAATTCTGGATTGAGTGAAGGTGGGATTAAGACATTTAGTCAGCTGTAACATTGAAGGTATCGAGCATTATCTGAGATTGATAAATGTCAGCACTTGATGATCCCACAGTTGTTTCAAACATGCCGTTTATAACCTTTAGTATGGTTTACTCATGTATGCTAGTCTTATCATATATTGAGATTATGATATTTTAATATTTGGACTTGGAAAAATTCTTATGTTTGATAATTCTAGATAACCTGTAGTGAATTTCTACATTATTTTAAATAAAACATGCAAATAGAAATTTTCACCTGAATTCTCAAAGATTCAGGAATATAATGCAACACTGAGTTATTAAACATTGTCACCTTTGGATAAGATCACAAAACTGACACTGCTTAAGCTGTATTTTCTTAATGTTTGTCATTTTAAATGTATACTGAGCATAACATTTTCTATAGCTGAATTACTGTTTTTCAATAATTTATTTCAGTTACTATGGGAAAAAACCTAGAGATTGGTCATAGTAGATGGGTTAAAAAATACAGCTACAGAGTACATGTAAGGAACATTTGTGAGTGTGTGTGGATGTGTATATACAGATATGTGTGTAGGCCTGAGGTCAGTGTTGATTGCCTTTATCTTCTTGTTTCTGAAGCAGGGTCTGTCATTGAACCTGTAGTAGTTCATAAATTCTGCTAGCGTGGCTGCGGGCTTCTCCTGCCATCACCCAGGACAGGTGCACACAGTGATGGTCAGCCTTTACAGGGTGTCTGGAGCTGCAGGCTTCCCCTGCCATCGCCCAGGACAGGTGCACACAGTGATGTAGCCTTTACAGGGTGTCTGGGGATTCGAACTCCTGCCCTCCTGCTTGTGCAGCGAGCAGTTTACTGACTGAACCCTCTCCCCAGCGCTGGAGAACATCTTTTAATAAAAAAAAAACTGAATTTTTAATGCTTTATTATATCCAATTAGTAGGAAATAAATGTCTCTAGTTTTTATATGGTAGAAGCATGTTCCTTTTTTCTTTTATGTTTATTCATTTTGTGTGTGCATGTGCATACCAAGGCATACATGTGGAAGTCATAGACAACTTGTGGGAAGCGGGTGTTCTTTTTTCCACCATGTATACCCTAGGGATCGAACTCAGGTCATCCGGATTAGCCGAAAGCACCTTTATCTGCTGAGCCATCTTGCCAACCCAGAAACCTCTTTTTTTTACAGAAACAAAGCTAGCTTGTTGTGTGGGTTATAAATGATTGAAGCTGTTGTATTAGGGTGATTTCTTTATTGTGGAGTTGTTATATGAAACTATCTGTGATGAATTAAAATTTATACATAATATGTAAAATATATATTATATATGGATCATTCTAGCTCTTTGAATGTCACAGACTCTGCTAACTACAGAGATCCACAATATAACAAATGCCACCTGGTAAGGTTTCCCAGTCTGATTCCTGAAATTGTCTCTTGATTATGCAACAATCTGTGCTGTTTTCTGCAGCTAAAGGCTCCTCATAAGCAGGGAGATTTATTTCTCAGTAGACTTATTTTTATATCAGCAGTAAACAAGGAACTTTTCTTAAGTTGAAATTTACTTCATCAGGAATTGGTTGAGATCATTTCCAAATATTTCCTCAGATGGCCGTTCAGCTATGAATCCTTTGAAAATTCAAAGAAGTGCTGAATAAGATCTTGATAATTAATTGATATTTATAAAGTTTAGTTTATGTACACAACCTAACAATAGGAGATTGTAGCAGAACATATGCTTGCCTTTAGCCCCAGTCACATTTACTAATATTTAGTTTAAGAAACATTTGAATTTTGTGTCTGCCTAAAACCATCATTTATATGGACACTATATAAATTTTTATATAGTGGGTTTATATTTTATATATTATAGTGGGTTGAATTTGTAACTCACATATCTGGCAGAAATCATCTCTGGGGCCTGCCCACCTTTCAACTAGGTTTTCACAATGTAAGCATATTGTCAACCCTCTTGTATATAGAGAACAGGAAACAGCCACCTTAGATAACTACCTTAGATTTTTGTCCCATTCTGTGTATCTCATTTTTATTTGTTGATTCACATGCAGGATTTACACCTGTTACCATAATTAAAGTATCTGTTTTTATTTAAACTATACTTACAGTTGGTGTGTGGTGTGTGTGGTGCTAAGTTAAATTCAGGGCCCTAAGTGTGTTAAGCTGAAGTTTTCTTACATCTAAATTTAGTAACGATTTCTCTGAGACAGATTTCATTCCTTATTCATAAGTCACAGATGCCTTTTTAAAGACAGTGTCTGTGACAGTATTGCTTTGACTATTTAACATTTAACAACTCAAAGCATAAAAATGACCAATTAGAATTTGAAGTCACTGGATTGTCTTATAATCTTTTAAATTAAAGATAAATTTTAATCTCAAAGACTTGTAGAAATTATGTTTAAGACATTTACTGAAGGCTGTAATGTGCATACTACTATGTGCATACTATTACCACCAACTTTGATGAATAGACAGGAACATCAAAATGACTTTAACATTGCTCCTGAGAGACCCTTACATTCTGGAAAGAGGAACAGATCCTTTTTCAATACTAACCTCTTTAAGAACAAGCCTAAGCTCTTGGTTTACTGCTCTATTCGCTCAAGTTAGCAGCGTCTGACAACATCATATATGTCTTTAGGGCTTACTGAGTTAAATGAGTAAAAAATAAAAAGTGAGTGAGCAGATATCTCTTTAAAGGAATATGTATGTTCATATATATATATATGAACATATATATATATGAGACAGAATCTTACTGTGTAGTTTTGACTGGCTTAGAACTCGTGAAGACAAGGCTGAGCTCGAACTCATGGTAGTCATCCTGCCTCTGCCTCTGGAGTGTTGGAATTAAAGGCATGCTCTTCCACACTAGCTCAAGAATATATTTAATGTTAAAGATGGCATGTTTTTACCAATCATTTGAGATAATTTTTCTAATTTGGTAATTTTCCTGTTCTCTACCATGAGTGGATATTTGTTGTTGATAATATAGGATTTGACTGTATAGCTAATGTAAAACAATTAAGTGTCCTATAAACCTGCAGTTAGCACTAGTATCCACTAGATGGAGATATTGTATGCTTTAGGTTTAAAAGGTTTCACAATGGTGTGGTTGTGTAAGGTTTTGCCTGTGATATTTAGAATGACCGTGTCTTTTAAAGTATAGATCATGTTTTGCCTTTTTACTACATATATTTCAGAAACAAACTCATTCCTTATTGGACAGTGAGATAAGGTGAATATGTAAGCATTCCATATTCAATTATATCTTTCAAATTCAAGGACAATCATAAAGTAAAATAATAGAGAAGAAAGGTTCTTCCATTTCAGGGAAAATGACAATTGTGTTATCTGTGACTAACAGCTTGGAGTTCACATCTAGCTTCACACAGACCATTGTTTCCTGATTTGTTCTCCACTCTGGATAAATGTGGCACTGATGCTGCATGAAACAGGCAGGGTGGCCTAAGTGGTCAGAGCTTACAGTCTAATGATGGACACATTGTGAACTCAGAAATCTGTGACATGTGCCTTTATCCTGGCAGGCAGTCATTTAAGGGAAGTGGGTGCATATCTAGTGAACCAGAATGTCTTTTTCTGAAGAAAAGTAATCCTTATGTCTACATAATTCTTTAGAGGCAAGCAACCAGTAGCAATCTCCTTATGGGTACACCTTTATATATTTTGATAGTAAGATGGACAAGTTAGGCCCTCCACTCCGAACTGGAAGACATGTGCAAAGGTTGTATGCCAATGACACAAAGTCAGACAGTGCCTTCAAAAGACATGAGTTATTGCCAGTTTACAAGTAAGTATTTATAATGCAGTCGATACTTCTTATAGGCTTCCTGTTATAGAATACTAGACTTTTTTACTTTCTATGTAAAAGTGATCTTAATCATTTTAAGCCATTTTAGTGCTAAGTGGCTTACAAGCTATAAAATATTTTTATTATTATTAAGGGTTTCTATTCAGATTAACATTGATCATGCTTTTTATTCTATTTAATGTTAATTTTATAAGGTATTGTAGCAGTCACCTTCAACAGTTATTTTTTGTGAATGCTAAATATTTTTAGGAGTAGTAGCCTTACAAAGAAGCGTATAGGGCAAATTACATAGTCAAGCAGATGATGAAGTATAGCTAGAGGAAAATAGGTCCTAGAAAAGCAGTCAGGTGATTCGTAGTCCTTTTGAATTGTTTAT
This sequence comes from Peromyscus aztecus, assembly GCA_902168405.1. Lineage (NCBI taxonomy): Eukaryota > Metazoa > Chordata > Mammalia > Rodentia > Cricetidae > Peromyscus > Peromyscus aztecus. Next base: position 30,454 of record CABHPQ010157569.1, read on the forward strand.
AAATTCCGCTTGATACATAGAAGAGGTATGAAACTGCTGGATAACATACCTATCTCTTTTGGCCTGCTGGCCAAGAACAACGGCAGTCACAGTCACTCTTAAAGACTCAGAAGCAGGAGATTTGAGGATTGACATATTTGGACTTCAATATCTATCAATTTTAGTCCTCATACATTATGAAATTAGGATGTAACAAATGAATATCTGTTTAAAATTTAAAAATATTAATGAAGTTAATGGTACATCCTACTTATTATTCATCATGAAATATACTGATAAATTCAACTATGTATGCAATGAAACAGTTACAGGAGAAGATTCTAACATAGCATGATTGATTCTGAGTAGTTAGTGATCATTTGTAGAAGGAAGACATTGTGTTCTGAGCCTTGAATTGATGCAGATAGCAGGGGAAATTGTCTAGGAAAAAGATGAAAAAAAATAGCACATTAAGTTTATGTATAGACTTAGGATAAATACTTACCAGATTGTGGCCAGGAAGAAAAATGTTTTGAGTATGTGAGCAATAGGTAAAGAATTGATCAGCATAGATAGTTCTTTCCAGTCACTTCAGAATGGCTCTTGACAGACTTCATCTCTTAGATGATATTAGAAAAACAATAGGTGTATAGTATCAAAGCTGTTTGGGTTGATATCTTATATTTCCTTTTAAGTTTAATCATTTAATATTTAATATTTTTATAGATGATATTCAAGGTATTTTTATCTATGTATCTTAGACACATTATATGAAGGTAATAGTGTGCCTGGCAATACTTGTAGAGCTTTTAAAAAAGGAAAGAACTATACTTCCTATTTGAATGACACTCAGTTTTCTTTACATAGAGATCAACTTAGAAAGGCATGATTCTCCACTTTACAAAACTAGAATAGAATAAGCCTCACAGATAGACTCGGGAGACCATTTGAAAAAATGTTGGCTATCTCATCAGTGTACCAATGTGTTTCTTTGCTTGCTGGAGAAGTAACTACTCAGAGCAACCATTCTGAATTGTAGCATTGTGTATTGAATATAGGATCTGTACTGTTATCCACTAAATTCAAGTACTAGTCTCGCCACGTAATAGCACTACAGCTTACACAGTCTCTAAACACAGGTTCTCCAAGCCCATCTTGTGGTATAATATATTTAGACAATATCTCAAAAACAAAATGTCAACATAGAAGGAAATGATATCTTCATATTTAGTATAGTGAGTATTTGGAGAATAGTTATTACATGCATTTATTTTGGAAGTAGTTATTCAACCTATTAGGGATGCTTCCAACCTTACTATATATATATATATATATATATATATATATATATATATATATATAGAGAGAGAGAGAGAGAGAGAGAGAGAGAGAGAGAGAAGGAAGAATTTCAGCCATAGATTGGGAACTGCTAGAGAATTTTTCACGTTTTTTTCCATTTATATTATAAAATTGCTTGTTTGCAGAATGAACTTAGTCCTTAGAGAAGAAGAGGGCCTGTTGCCTTCTTGGCTTTCTGAATATTGACTTTGCAGCATACCTCTAGAGTCACTTTGGTTAGGTTACTCAGGGGCTTTTTGTCATTTTAACTCATCTGTAACATGAAATTATTTATTAGAATTAAATAAACTTATGCAAATCAGAAATGTATTTAGTATGTAGTAGTAACTATTAAAAGTGAACATGTGGAGCTGGAGAGATGGCTTAGCTGTTAAGAGCACTCACTGCCTGCCCTTCCAGAGGACCTGGGTTCAATACCCACATGGCAGCTCCCAACCATCTGTAGCTCCAGTTCTGGAGTCTGACATCGTTACACAGATGTATAAGCGGGCAGAACACGAGTGTGCATGTAATAAAAATGCATCATTTAAATTTTTTTAAAGTTAACATGTAGTGGTGATACCAATAGTAGTAGTATAATAAACATGCTGCATTTTTATATGAATTTATACCTCAAAACCTTTCTGTAATATAAATGATCAATTTACCAGTGAGGAAACTCAAGTTATACTTATTATCATTGTCGTTACCAAGTTGTTCATTAACAGTGGAATTTTAATCTAAGCTTATGTAAATCCCATAGCCTCTCCTGCTCATGTTATAATTCAGAAATCTGAAGATTAAAAATGGAAATTCAAAGTAACAAGTCTCACTTATATCAGATGTTTCAATCTGTGCATTTGGTGAATTTAAATCTTTATTTTTAGTCATTCTAAGAACTTTCATAAAAATGAATATTATCATTTAAAATAGCTAACAATTTTCTTATTTTAACAGTATCCTGTATTTTTAGGCTAACAATAATACTTGTTTAATTAATGTTTGCTTAGGAGTTGTCCATAAACAGTTAACAGCGTCCATGTTGTGAGCAATTATAAATGAGGCTTTTTAACGAAGCTTTTAAAACGAAATTTTCTATAAGGCATAAGTAATATTTTGATCTATGTTGTATTTTAGGAAAGTAATGCTATACAATGTATCATTAACACATTATACTGTTTGTTTTCAGATTAAAAATACTTACTTGGAATTGGTTCTCTTGGACTTCTCTACGGCCTCTATTTTTCCACTGGTATAAAAAGATCAATCAAGAAACATTCGTTTCTATACTTTTTTATCATGTTGTCACTTTCTCTCTTCCAGAGCTAACATCAAACCTCGAAATACTACACCTCCTAGCTTGGCAAGAAATTCTGGGGCAGGTGTGCTTACCAACAAAAGAAAAACGTTTACTGAGAGCTACATAGCCAGGTATGTTTAGCTTGCTAACCTAATAATTAGAATGAAAATTAATGTATGCAGTCAAGTTCTATATACAATGATAGGTAATATGCTATGTATGATTTGGTTTTCCTTTATTGTAGAACTCAATATAGCTTTCAAATGGACCAGATATTGTTGAGGCATAAATACTGTTTTCTTATACTTTTTCATTGTAAATACTCAAATACTCCCATGTTCAGTTTTACTGCGTTTATTTAGCTTTTTCTTTTCCTTTTTTCTTGCGTGTTTAAATGTCAAGTGCAGTATTAACTGTGCAAATAGACCTTATGAATATCACTAGTATAATTTTCCATATTTTGATATTTAAACCTTTCCTGAAAAGACTATACACACACACACACACATATACACATACACACATATACATGCACATACACACATAGACAGAGATTAACATTTTTGAATGAAAAGATGGAAAAATGGAAAAATCATAATTAAGAGATAACTTGAAAGTTAATATCAAGTTTGTCCATAAGATGTGTCGTGAGGCCCTGTCCACAGGTGAGCCATGAGCTACAAACTGGATTTTGAAATTTTTAGTAGTGAGGGGACAATGACTGTAGAGGTATGGTTCATTAATGTCTATAAAGTAGAAACTACATTTTCTCTGAAAAAGTGCACTTAGTCCGAGGTCTTAAAAACTCTTCTAGGGGCTTTATGAGGAAGGTCCTGGGTGGCATCATGAATAACTTCAGTAATATCCTTACTGTAAACATGGGACAAGTTTCATAGTTTGTTTCACTGAAGGCCAAGGACATGATATCCTATGATGTACTCATAGTTGTGATGTGTGTGTCATAAGTGTCTATTACATGCTTTGTCTCAAGTGTGTAACATATCCAGTTCTCCAGAATTTTGATTTAACTCAGGGATAGGTTCAAATCCTCGATCTTGTCTCAACCTTAGCTGCCTATCAGAATCATCTTGGGACTTCCTACAGCTGAAGTGATAGATTTTGAGATCTGGTTTAGAGAGTGGGCATTTGTGCATCTGCCATAGACAGAGCTTTAAGAGTGATGCTTCGTGTAACAAGATGTGAATAACAGTCAAACACATGAATTGTTATGCTCCCAGCTAGATTCTTGAATAAATGCTGTCTGTCTCTGCTGGGATCTTGATGTATATCAAATGTCATAGACATGAACCTCTTTCTTGGAGGTCTGAAATATGGCTTTACTGTGATATATATACAGATTTACATATGTGTATCTCCATGTACTTTGAATCAAGGTTGGAAGTAGGATTAATGTTCTCTTATACTTAATAAATTAAAAAATATATGCATATCTGTATCATATACTTTAGTATTTAAAAATGTCATATCCAGAGAGGCGATCAAAAGAAAAAGAAATACTAACAAGCAGGAGCAGAAACTGCAGTTTTTCTTAAATGATTGATACCTAAGAAGAAGCCAGAACCTTTCTCGTTGATTTTTTAACACTTTTACATCTTAGAGGGTAACAATCATGATTGTAACAGACCAAGATTTCTGAGATTTTCTTTTCTTAGAAAAATAACAGAGTGTACATCTCAAAAATGTTCTTGGTGAAACACCCAGAAATGCGAGATTATGTGAAAATCTGTTACTGTATATGTATATATATATTGAAATGACCAATTATTGAGTAAATCACAAGTAATACCTAGTATATTTTCTGATTAGAGATTGGTATATTAGATGTTATTACAGTCTTTTTCTCAGCAACAAGAAGGAAATACAGTTTTTATAAAAATCCCACTTGAATACCCAAATTTAAATTACAAGGGAATCAGTTTAAAGACCATGAAAATTTTTTGACATAGAAAATTTAAAACTTTCAATGATATTGAAGAATATATAAGTAGATATAATCTCCCTGTAGAATATTTATTACCAAAAATCCATTTTGAAAAGCTTTCTGTACCAATCACTAAATTAACATATATATTACTATCATTTTCAAATAATTCATGAATCTTGATTAATCATTTTGAAAATATGTGTAAAGAACAAAAGGTCTGAAATTAACCAGGACAAGGCAAAAACAGTATTGTGAATGATGTGTGAAGTACAGTAGTTCATATGGTTTGATATTGATTCCTGGATAAACAAATAGAATGAAACGATTAGAGGGAAAGGCCTTAGTCACATGGATGGCTAGAAATCTGCCCCACTCAGAGGAAGCAATGTAGATGTCTAGGGTAGAGTATTCGGGAACTAACAAATTTGCCCATATAGGAGAAAATCAGTTATTAGAGCCCTTGCTGTGCATATGCGTGCTTGAGTATGTACACTGATTCTCTCTCTCTCTCTCTCTCTCTCTCTCTCTGTCTCTCCCTCCCTCCCCATACACACACATACAAAACAGTAAATTAATTGCTAGTAAACTAAATGCCTACATTTGGAAAGTAAAGTCATTAAGATTTTAGAAAAACAGGAAGTCATTATCTGATACAGGAAGGGATTTCTTGAATAATTTAATAAATACTGAATTACTGAATTACAGCAAAGGATACATTTGACCATACTAAAACAAAAACAAACAAACAAACAAAACAAACAAACAAAAACCATAGTGCTGTAAAAGCCTGAGATTCATTGAAATCACACAACATATTGGGAGAGGAGCTTACTGTTCACAGCCAAATGTGTCCAAGCCTTTGACATTGTGTCACTGTGTTGTCATCTACAAAACTTAATTTTGATATCAGTGCAATTGACTTATCAAAATGCAAAAAAATGAAATCTGACAATATTTTGATAAGCTTTTGATTTTGTGTTGGGTCATTTGTAGCTTTCTTTGGCTACATGATGTAGCTAGAGTTTTCCTGCCTGGCCCACAGTCAGGACAAATCTCTCTCACCTGCCAGTCCCACAGCCGCTCAGACCCAACCAAGAAAACACAGAGACTTATATTGCTTACAAACTGTATGGCCGTGGCAGGCTTCTTGCTAACTGACCTTATATCTTAAATTAATCCATTTCTATAAATCTATATCTTGCCACATGGCTCGTGGCTTACCGGCATCTTCACATGCTGCTTGTCCTGGCGGTGGCTGGCAGTGACTCCCTCCGCCTTCCTGTTCTTTTAATTCTTTCTGTTAGTCCCGCCTATACTTCCTGCCTAGCCACTGGCCAATCAGTGTTTTATTAGCAACACATTTGCCATACAGAACATCCCACAGCAACATGAGGCCCATGGTCACCGAGTTGGACTTGCCTGACTGACAATGATATGTAGGGATTTGCTACAAATACAATAGTAAGGGTGAACTCATATAATTAATAACTCTGTGGCTTGGTGGGAATAGAGGACAGGAACAGCATATTGCCAGTAGAAGAAATATCAATGCCAGAGAAATGTGAAAGGATATTTAGCCTTGCAAACAGGAATATGCATATATTAAAATTATGTGGGTAACCATTTTATACTTATGAGGTGAACAAAAGAAAATGTCTGAGCACAAAACACATTGATAGGAAATGGGATAATGAAGAACCTTGTGTGCTCCTAGTTGGAGCTTCATTGGCCAGCAATTATGTACAGAATTTAGTAATGCCTAGCAAAGTTGAAGTTTTAGTATTATATGAAATATTTACTAATGGATGATCATGTTGGGTATTTAATTTTTTTTTTACATTTTGAATTAATTATATATTTCACCTGCATAAACCTAGTTTATTTTTCCCTTGTTACTCTCCCTTGATTAATAATGTATATATATCCTAATTCATTTAATATTGTGTTTTTGGTTTGTAAGGATTATACCAAGCTGTAATTTATTCTCAGTATCTATCAGTGCGTGTGTCTCCATTTGGATAACTTTAGTGATTTTACAAACTGTTCCTCTTGGGACTACAATCAGGAGAGTATGTGGAGTATTAAAACACAGGAGAAGCCAGGCGGTGGTGGAGCACACTTCTAATTCCAGCACTTGGGAGGCAGAGACAGGTGGATCTCTGTGAGTTCGAGGCCAGCCTGGTCTACAGAGTTGAGTTCTAGGACAGGCTCCAAAGCTACAGAGAAACCCTGTCTCTAAAAACCAAACCAAACCAAACCAAAACACAAACAACATGAGATGCTGATATTTACTTCATTTTTATCTCAAATTTTAAGTGCATAGCAGCCTGTAGCCTTCTTCCATTACTTTCCCACATCTGGAATTACAGGGGTGTTTCACCAGGCAGGCCCAGAGATTGTTTTATAATTTGAACTAGAGGACTATTAAAGTTCACATTAAGATTTTAGTTTTTGTATACTAATTACTTCCTGTTATTTATTGGGTCTGTTAAAACTACTAGTGTGAGTGAAATTGATTCCTGCACTTCTTTCTCCACTTCTGTAGGCCAGATGGAGACTATACATCTTCAGTTAATGGTGGAAACATTAAAGGCATTGAAGGAAATTCATCTGGACACTTACCAAAATTCTGCCATGAGTGTGGGACAAAATACCCTGTTGAGTGGGCAAAGTTCTGCTGTGAATGTGGCATTCGGAGGATGATTCTGTGAACAGACTCTCACCAGTTGAGGGGCGAGGCTCAACATTTGATGATTATTGCTGCTTTGACACCCAGGGCACTTCTTCTAGTTAGTTGTGCTAAAGCTATTTACAGTACCCTTTCCCTTAGTCTTTGGAGCATAATCCTTTGGCTGTATAATGTGTTTGTATATATATATGTATGTATATATATTCTGTATATAATAAATCTGATTTCTTCAGCCTGTGCATTCAAGGAAATACTTAAGTACATGTCAAAACCTAAGTTGATATGAGATCGTTGTCTTGGGTATTGCTCTTCAGTGGTTTAAACACATTAGTATACTTGCACAAGCACTGCTACTCTAGTGATGAGTCTTACAATTTTTAGGATAACCACATCTCTGAACAAGAAATCAGAAGAGATGCTGATGTTGATGCCTATGACCAGTAGCATCATAGAGAATGGGATACTGGAGTTTCTGCTATTAAGAGAATGTTGTTTAGTCATTATCAGTTGATGTGAAGTCATTTTCCCAGCTGAACTCTTCAGCAACTAGTGTTAAATTCCAAAAACAAAAAGATGAAAAGGAAAATCTGAGGTCCATATTGCTGGTAACTTCATGAATTATTAATTACATAACCTAATTAAATTATTAAACATATACTCTGTGAGCATGTAATTATGCAATCTCCTTTTCAGAAATGACTGGGCATATAAATGTATTTTACTCTGCTTATAACTGAATGATTAATTTACCTCCATCTTATTTGAACACATTTTCTCTCCAATTCCAATTGTGTTCTGAGATTTTATTTTTCCTTCTTTTGGCATAACTCCTTTGAAGAGTAGTTTTAGTTTACTACTACAGTCTTAGCAGTATTAAATATAAAATTATTTAAGGTACACAGTTTTTTTTTTGTAAAATCTTACATGTTTAAACATTTCATTTGTGTATGATGTTTATAGGAAATTAATGCATTTTAAAACAAATCACCCTGCCCAATAAATAATAATTGTGGTACTCATTAATTCTGAGCATGCAGGTGAAGCTGTTTTTAGTTCCTCATGGTTCATATAGTTAGTAGTACATTGAAAGAATATCTAGTTTTCCTATTCATATTTTCTTTAGTGCTTACCATTGAAATAACATATATTACACTTGACTACAATACGTTTTGATCATTCTTACTTTCATTATAACAGCACTCACTGGCAGGCTGCTTTGGCAGAGTGTGTTCCACAGTCCTGTAGTAATAGCTGTTCAGTCTGAACTTTACCTTACAAGGGTACCAATAGCATTTTTTGTGTAGATGTGGTTCCTCTCTTGCTTGTTGTTTCTGATTAAGGATGGATGTAGAAATTCATTGCTTAGAATTTCATTTCTGAAATTTATCCACTTTCTGTTTTAATTTGTGGAAGTATTTTAAACTTGTAGTAATGAGTCATCATTTTGTTCACCTAATACTTCTTGTTACTAGATTTTTCCCCTTGTTTATTCTGTTTGGTCATATTGATAAATTCAAAACTAGTCAGCTTGAATAAGTAGAAGACTAATAAAACAATTTAGATTTTCGTTTTAGTAATTCCTTTTTGTTTAATTAGTTATAAATATATGAAGAACTTTTTTTTTTTTTTTTTTTTTTTTTTTTTGGTTTTTCGAGACAGGGTTTCTCTGTGTAGCTTTGCGCCTTTCCTGGAGCTCACTTGGTAGCCCAGGCTGGCCTCAAACTCACAGAGATCCGCCTGCCTCTGCCTCCCGAGTGCTGGGATTAAAGGTGATGAAGAACTTTTAATTCAACTTTATCTAGGAATGAGCACTATTTCAATTGTATTTTTAACTTACATAGTCTTTTATCCTACTTAAAGAGTGGTGGATAAATCATTTTTAAATAAACAGACGTTTGTCATTGACTTCTACAGTAGCCAGTGTTAAAAACATACTACAGAGAGATAAGCTGATCAGACACAATCAGTTCCAGAAACTAGTGATCACTGTAGACAGTAAGTTGGTGAAATACACATTTGAAATATGTTACAATTTTGAACAGATTTCTATGGTCCATATTTTACTCTCATGTTGATGTGCAATAGTTATTTTTAGCAGTCTTCCTATGCACCATTCATTTTTATTTATTTGCACAATTATTTGCAAATGTGATAGAATGAAAAGTGATTGTTAAGGTTAAATTAAGATGGAATATTGCTTATAGATTATTCTGAAAGTTATTCACTTGAAACAAATAAGACCATTGTGACCGCTGTTGTCTCTTATTCACTGTTTTATAAATTATAAATGATATATTCATTTTGAATCAATAAAGACACAAAACATAAATTGTTTGTTA
>CABHPQ010157570.1:0-36657 GCA_902168405.1 Peromyscus aztecus
TGAACTTCTTTGCATGCATGCCACGCATATATCTTTGATATTTAGTGCATCAATTATTAGGCCTGGAGCAATCATTTCTAATCATTAACTTTTAACATAAATTAGTATCTAGAAAGATTATAAGAACCTTGCTTTCCCTCAAGTACTATGTTGGTCTGTTACCTAGAACTTTTCACAAAATCATGTGCAAACTTAAGGGAACAATAGGAATATCTTTTGATTTGAGTTAATATCCTGGTGAGGGTAAAATTTTTCTCCCACATTTCCATTATTTATCAATTTTCTGTTTAAGTTTATTTTTAATTATCTTTCAACTAGGAATTTAGCTTTTCTGTACTGGTTCACTAATGCTCTTCCTGTAATAATGATCTTGAGCCTAGGCTTGTTAGAGGGGCCATAGGTATTGGCCAATTTTCATTTGTCTTTCGATTTTTAAAGGTATAGGTTTTGGTTGTTGGTCTTTAAATCTGTAACTGAATGAGCCCTGGAAATTCACCAGATTGGATTGATGTAGTTGTTAATTCTAACACAGCCATCTTGCAACCTAATGCATCTTTCTTTTTTAAAAAGATTAATTTTATTTTGTTTCTGTTTTGTTTGTTTTTGCCTGCATTTATGTCTGTGTGCAATGCCCTCAGAGGCCAGAAGGGGGCATCAGATTCCCAAGATTGGAGTTACAATGAGCTGCGTGTGAGCCACCATATGGGTGCTGGGAACTGAACCTGGGTCCTCTGGAAGTGTTTTTAGCCAGTGTTCTTAGTCACTGAACCGTCTCTCCAGCTCAGTGTGTCTTTATTAATATCTCTCCAGGGTCTTCACAATCATAAGTGTGTTAAACATGTCCTAAAGCAAGTCAGTGGTTAAAAAAAAATGAGACGGAGGCAAAGGAAGAAGGAAGGAAGGAAGGAAGGAAGGAAGGAAGGAAGGAAGGAAGGAAGGAAACTAAAGCCTTTAGAATCTACCTCTACTGCAATCTGAGCCACTAGGAATTTCCTTTGTTTCTGGTCTTCAAGACAGGGTCCCATGTAGCCCAGGCTGGCTGCAAGCTCATCATGCATCCAAGGAAGGTAAGCTTGTGCTTTTGATTCTTCAGCCTCCACTGCTGCCAGCTGGTATCACAGCTGTGTGCCACCATGCCCAGCTCAATTTGAACCACTTGTGACTTTGCCTAAAGCTGTCATTTTCTAGCTGACCCTTTGTCTCCCGCTACAAGGATACCAGTAGAAGTTTCTTCGAAGCCACTTGACTCTGGACACCCTATGTATTGTCTTCATTCCTCATCAAGTGTCACCTGGAAAGCTGGTCTCACAGAATCTCTCTCTCTCTCTCTCTCTCTCTCTCTCTCACACACACACACACACACACACACACACACACACACACACACACGGCACAGTAACTGTGAAAATGCATGAAATACTATGTTCTTAATAGGGTCCCTTCTATCAGCAAAAGGTTTGAACTGTTGTATTAGAGTCAATCCAATTTAAACGTGTTGCATAGGTAAATAAAATACCAATGCTATCAATCTATACTCCTTAAGAATGGTATTAGAAAGCAGGTATTAGAGGTCACAAATGATTAGCTTTTAGTAGGTGGGCCCCTCAGAATTTAGTTCTGAGCTTCCAGGTAGCAAGAGCACAGAGGTCAACAGGATGGGATATCAGATACATTATCCACCATGTCCTAAGGCAAGTGTTTCCTAATAGGTAGAGGACCAGAATCCCAGGTAGGTTAATACAGAGCCTAGAGATCCGAAGATTGGAAAGTCTACCTGCTTACTTCTCCTTTCAAGTACCAGAAAGTGAAAGCCCTATTTCCGGACTCTGACTCTTACTCATTCTAGGTTATTTATCAGGTTCCATATTTGGAAGACACCTTAGTACTCTTAGATACTGAGCATGAAACTTTCAAATCTAGTTAGCTTCATTGGTTTCCTTCACTGGTCTTGCCTTTGGATTGCACTTCCTAGCAATGAATTTTATTTCATACATCTCAGGAATTATGCATCATGAAGGATATCCCACAGGAGTTCATACTTGACCTTAAATCCATGTCCCACACTGCCACGTGCTGTTAATATACCCTACATTACAAACCATAGAGTCTCTACTACCTCCTATTCTTACAGACATGTTACATAGTAATTGATTTATATTATTACATTGTGTGTGTGTGCGTGCGTGTGTGTGTGTGTGTGTGTGTGTGTGTGTGTGTGTGTGTGTGTGTGGCTTTGTGACCTGAATGACAGAAAAACAGAAAATTATAGAGCCAAGCACATAGGATAATAAATGATGATATATACTTTATTAAATATAGTAGTCTATCATCTTTCTACCTATCATTACCAATCACCTCTCTCTGTTTATTGCCTATCTGTCAACCCACACATCCATGCAACAATTTAAGTAGGATATGATGAGAGTCATGTGGCAGACAGAACACCCCTCTCAGACCCACATGACATGCTGGTGCTGGGCCCCTTGACTAAACCTTGACCAGTCACATCATCCCTTCCCAACTCCCTCTGTCTTTCTTCACTCCCTAGGGGTGAGCTCTCTACTGTCCGGCCTGTCCTTGTAGCTTTGACCACAGCCTCTGTGGGAAGTTCACTTTCAGACTTCTCTAATAGCCACTGCGTGCCAGGTGTGCAAATAAAGCGGGACCGAATTATCGTTTCTGCACTCAGCGACAGCAGTTAGACCTTTTAACCGCCACACTGGCCAATTAGAGCAGACGCTGGCCTGTGGGAGCCCCATGCTGGCCCCATGCCGTGGTCATGGGGATCAATGACCTAGTTGCTAAATTATAAAGATTATATAGGTCAGTGGAGGGACAGGTCTGAGAGTGGCCAGATAATAGGGAGGGTCTCCGAGGTGAGTCTGTTTACAAGATGGTAAGGAAGTATTCAGATTTGTTTTTTTTGTCTCAGGCATGGTATAGGAGTACACGCTCTTTCCTCTCCCCACCGCTAAAGACAAGGATTCCCACAGGGATTGCCCCTCACCACTGGCAGCTCGCTGGGCTAGCCACCTGCCTGGTCCTTGGGCTTCTCAGGTTATTCTATTAGACTCACTGCCCCGGGCTGGGCAGCCTTATAGGCTAGGAGTTAACTCTGAGTCCTCTGTGAACCTGACAGCTATCCAGGTGAGTGGATATCACACTAACTTCCCTTCTTTAGCTCAGGGTTGGGCAGACTGAGTTCTAGGAAGATAAGGTCTCGCCCTTAAGATAAGGCAGCTGACCTGGGTGGTAGGTTTTGAGCATGTGGCAGGTTTTGGGCATGTGGGCTAGGTAGGCCCTTGGCCTGTCCATAGCCTATGCACTCTGGATCTATCAATGTAGGTTTGGATGTTCGGATGGCTATGTTGCAGGGGCAGGTAAAGTTGTGAGTGGAGGTGTTGTTTCCTTGGCTGACTTGGAAATATCATGATTTGGGTGCAGGATAAAGCCAAAGACAAGGTACTTCTCACATAGGTCTGCGGTGGGCTGTCCCCACTATGCACTACCCTTTCTGTACCAGGCACAAGCATCACCACTGGTTTAGACTGGCAGCTGAGGGAACAGAGACCTAACCCTTGGCGGAGCCTGTAAGCTGATGAGACACCAGGAGCGTATGGAAGTGATCTCCGGTGACTTTCACGGTACCGTGTTCTGCTGATTGTGTGCTAGCGAAAGGGGAATGGGGAGGGGGGAGTGGGTATCACTGGTCTAGATCAGACACCCCTGCCCCTGCCCCAGCTCCTGGCCTTTCTGATTACCATCCTCCCAAGTGGCCAGTTCCCAAGGAAAAAGCCTGAGAAGGCTGAGTTTGCATCTACCCAGTAACTGGAGAGATCAGGAAGGTGCTGCCAGGCCTCCAGGCCTGGGGGAGCCTCCAGCCGCTGGCCTAGCCTGGGCAGGGCCGAGCTGCCTCTTTAGCACCACCCTTTCTATAGGCTAATGAGGGCAGCGTGTGAGCCACGGGCAATGATGGTGGGATATTAACTGTGACAGGAAGCTTGATCATAATTATCTTAACGAGGATAGGGTTAATTACAGTGGAAACTTAAAAGTTCCCTCTGTCTGACTCCACTGGAGCCAAATGCATTGTGATGGCTCTGTCATCTTGATGTGACTTTGGAAAAGGCACTAGGACTCTTCCCAGGACAACCACAAGCTCCCGAGAGAGCCCAGTGAGCAGGCTGACCAAGATGCTACCTATGGGTGTGGTCATGCCAGCTTTACCATTGGCGCAGAGGGAAGGAAGCGCCTGCAACCTGATCTGGAGAGGCTGATGAGATTTACAGAACAAACCACCTGCCCCGGAGTGGTCCCACCTGGGTGGCCCCCTGCCCTCAGTGGGGTGCCTCCATACTCTCTCTACTGGTTTCTCCCTGTAGTGTAAGAACCCCGTGACTCCCTCCAGCTTCCAGCCCATACCTCTCAGGCATAACCCTAGAGTGACAGTCAGGCTCTTACTTTGGGGGGTGTCTTTTGCAGTTTACACATTAGCTTAGACCATATTATCATCCCTGTAAGCTACTGGCGCCATCCCGGGCAAAAGAAGTGTGGTGCCTGGACTTGGACACATTTTTTTTTTTAACCTTGTCATTTTGTACAACAGCAAATATCTACCTGTGAGAATTGGGTGTGGGGGAAAAGAACGCAAAGATGGTGGCGGGAAACTCCTTCCTGATCATTTCTTTCGGAAAACGACAATTGTTAACAGTCACTGGAAAAAAATTCCAAGTAAAACATGAAGCCCTTTTCGCCTGCCTGTTTGCTGGCTTCCAACCTGCCATTGGAACTCCACAAATTCTTTTCGCTGGTGCCTCTCCCTCACGGTGTTCTGAACCTCCTGCCTCCGGTCCCTCAGTTCTCTGCTTAGCGGAACACATCCCCAAGAGCTGACGCCAATGATGCCGACGACGAGGCTTTATTCGTCAGCACCCTCCCATATAACCCAGCTCTCCCTTTACTGAGCACTAACAACGTCACAGGGAAGAAAAGACCCTGGAAAGCAGGCCAGAGACCGGGGATTTGGTGGGACTCTTCCCTGAGGTCTCCCTCCCATATAGAGCTCCGATGTACAGCCTGGATTGTGGGGACTAAGAAGCAGCCTGGGGAGGGGGGGCAGTGCTCTTGTGGGGTACTGGCATTGTCCCTCTTCATGGGGTGTCCTCTTGCTTTATGCTTCCTCAGAAACAGTCTGGGAAGGGAGCTTTCCTCTGTTCACTAGTGTGCCAGCCCTTTGCTGATTCTCATGATAGAGATACAATATTTGCGTAACATAACTTGGAACAGTGTGTATCTGACCAGAACCCATCTGATGCTGGTGCACAAAGAACTTATTAGCTGCCCAGAAGGCTTCCTGACAGGAGGTGGTGTGTGTGTGTGTGTGTGTGTGTGTGTGTGTGTGTGTGTAGGGGGGAAGCTCCACCCCCCACCCCCCACCCTCCCCCAACCCTGTGGCAAGCAGGGACCTGGCCCTGCAGCACTTGGGTTAATGAACTTTGGTTCACTGACTCCCGTGGAGAAAGGGACTCGTGGCTCTTTTGGTAGAGAACTTGATTTTATATTCAGTATCTGGTCCCCAGAAACCCACAACTAGGCCTGATGGAGCATGCCCATAACCCCAATACTGGTGACGGTCTAAGCAGGAGGATCAGAAGTTCAAGGTCATCCTTGGTTACATAATGAGTTTGAGGCCAGCCAAGGATCTATGGGTACCAGATGCAAACAAACAAACAAACAAACAACAACAAACAAAGAAAAAAGCCTAGGGCTTTAGAGAGCCCAAGGATTCCCTGCACACTGGATTTGTTCATCGCCCACCCACTATGTCTCTCACTCCCTATGGCTTCTGGGATAAACCAATGGATGGCAGAAGGAGGCGACACTGACTGGGAATACAGTCAGTGTTTGCAGTGGAGAGGAGCAGGAGGCAGACATTGTGCACAAATGTCCCCTCAGTCTTCCTGAAATCCTGTGAGCTAGGAGACACAGAGAGCCAGGCTTTCGGTATGCCCCAGTTCAGGCTGCAAGGAGTTGGAGGAGGCCAGACCAAGCCCCATGCAGATTCCTAAGCCCCCAAAGGGAGGGAGTTTTTGTTTTTGTTTGTTTGTTTGTTTTTGCCTTCTAGAAGCCTATGAAATGGGATGACTCCTAAACAAAAGTACACACAGGTTTCAGGGTTTTGTGTTGGCCCAGGCAGCAGAGAGCACTAACTTCAGAGCCCTTGTGCTCTGGGTGCTGGAGCCAGAGCGGGAGGGACCACATGAAGGTCTGTGAGACACAGGCCGTGCAGATGGGAGCAAGCTCTGGGCTCGCACATCTCAAGGGGAGGCCCCCCTCCACCCCCACTCTCTCTGTCAGAAAGCCCACCAGAGGGCCATGGCCCCTTGGGAAAGCCCGCAGGCTGAATGTCCCTGCCTGCGGTACACCCAGAACACACACAAGATGACAGGGCCTTAGCATCAGTGCAGTCAGTGAACGGAGAACACGCCGGGCACCATCCTGATCTGCTGTACTTTATAGCCTAGCCAGGGATTGAGTGTGTGTCTTCCCTTCATGGACTCCGTGGCTCAGCCGGCCCCAGCCTGTGCAAACTCAGCACATCTCCCAGGCCTGGCAGGTGAACGAGCTCGGAGTCGGCGCAAGCCCTGAGACCTTCGGCTCA
Organism: Peromyscus aztecus; assembly: GCA_902168405.1. Classification (NCBI taxonomy): domain Eukaryota; kingdom Metazoa; phylum Chordata; class Mammalia; order Rodentia; family Cricetidae; genus Peromyscus; species Peromyscus aztecus. The sequence goes on from CABHPQ010157570.1 coordinate 6,662, forward strand.
CTTTAATTAACGGTCGTGTGTGCCTGGGCAAGCATTTGTGCACAACTCCCTCGCACGCTCCCCTCCACCCCAGACGCTCATGAGGGCCCCTTATGTGGAACGCTAATTTCAGACTACAGGAGTAAACAGGACCACCTTTTCCTTTCTGTCATAGTATTTTTGTCTTTGAACCTGATACTTAATCCTTTTTATTTACTGCCTCAAAATCTATGTTCCTATACTCCACGCTTAAAGAAAAAAAAAATCCACATTCCATAAATTAGAACTTGAGACCAGGGGCTTTGAAGCAGAAATTCTCCCAGCCCCCTGTCCTCACACAAAACCAAAACCAAGTAAAAAGAAATAATGAAAGCAGAAAAAGCTTTCTCTTGGCCTGGAGTGATTATCTAATTCCTCCCTGTCGGGCAGCCATGGGGATGCTAGGCAGGAGCAAATTAAGTGATTAGTAAAAAAAAAAAAAAAAAAAAAAAAAAAAAATAGAGGGAGAAGGAAAAAAAAGAGCCCACGGATGTGAGGATGTGAGGGGAGAGAAAAGCCCCTTCCTGGCCATTTCCCCTATGACTGTACAGAGGAGAGCGGCTAAGGAATGATACTTGAAGTTATATTTATTATTGTAAGAGGGGTATGAGATTTCTAGGCAGGAATGATGGATGACAGCTTAAATTTGTGTCCAGGGAATGAAGGTGAACTGTGACAGAGTTATTTATCTTGGGAATGGAGGTTAGGGTCAGCCCAGGCTGGGTGCCTGAAGGCACAAGACATTGACAAATTTATCCTGCAGGCCGTATCTGAAGCCCTTTGTTTTGGATCCTGGCTTCTCAATAACTGACCCTCATCCTTCATGTTGGCAATTCGTGAAGGATGCGGTGAGTGCCAGCGGGGGCCCCCTTCTCCCCCTCCGCCCCCACCCGGGCTCCCTGCTACTAATTCTTGTCATTCACTCCGCTGACAGGCACCAAGCCCAAACTATTCCCAGTTCTGAAAGGGAAGGTTAAAATATTTATTTCGGCTCATAATGGCCTCTCTGATTTACTGCAGGACCATTTTCCCCCTGCCTTTGTCATTGCAGGTCACTGGAAGGACTGAGCGCATTCAGGAGCCTGGAGGAACTCATCTTAGACAACAATCTACTCGGTGACGACCTCGTGTTGCCACGGTTACCCCACTTGCACACCTTAACCCTCAACAAGAACCAAATATCCTTTTTGGCAGTCAGCGCGCCAGATCCCCGCAGCACCCCACTTGCCGCCCAGCTCCACGGGGGTCGCCATTCTGCCACCCCCACACCCTTCTCCGCAAAAAAAAAAAAAAAAAAAAATACCTGCAAAATGTCAAATGAGTTTTATGTGTCAGCTAAATTAAAGTATGTGAAATACAGGCGGTGGGCAGACAAAGCGTTCTGTCTTCTGGCACTCAAGACACTTCAGAGTAATTTATTATAGGTCATTCATAAATGAAATGCACCGTTATATCTTCCTGTTGCTCCATTTTAGTGTAGAGATCTAAGTTATGGCTGCGAGGAAATCTTTTTAATAGATAAAAATAGAGAAAGAAAATAATGTCACGGGTGCCTGGGAGGAAAAGCGGCTTCTGTTTGCCTGGGCTTGTGTGGGAGGGCGACCTCTGGTGGCAAGCCGTGGGTAATGCCGCTAAACTGACTTAGTCCTTGTAGGCTTCCAGAATAGTTTTGATGCAGGTTTAGGGAACAGTTCTGGAAATCAAGAAGGGAGAAAGAGCTGAGGTGGAAGGAGAGGTATGAAGGTCAGGCTCTTCACTCCCCGTGGATACAGCCTTGGGCGTGATGACAGGCCTATGAGATCCATGGTAGGTTATGGCCTACTTTGAGTAGTTGATCCTGGCATGGGAATTAGGAGCTAACCACCCTTGATTCTAAAGTGAGAATACATCAGAAGACTTCTCTAACAGTATAGGGGACATGACCCCTCTAATGATAGTGCTCTGGGTTACCAGGAACTAGGATGCCAGCTCCACCAGGCGGGCATTTCTTGATCCTTCCCGTACACAATTCTGCCTGGCAGAGTTCACATTCCACAGATGTTTGTGGGATGAACAACATATTCATTTTCACTAGTTTCTCACTGAACACTCATGGAAGCCATGCACTGTGCTGGGGACTTTAAGCACCCTACTTTTCATTTTTAACAGGACCAATGAGGAGTGTATAGGTGTTCAATTAATCTAGTCTTAGACACTGAGGTTAGGTATACACTCCCAGTCAAACAACGAACAAGACAGAGACCTGGATTCAAGCTCAGCCATGGTTGTATCCAGAGTGTCTCTTTGTTTGTCTGACTTGGTTTGGTTTGAGTCTGGTGCAGAGCTTTGGACTTGGAGCCCGATTGCCTGGCTTATTGATGTCGATCACTTCTCCCCACTCACACAAGTTAGAAACAGAGAACCAGCATTTTCCCCCTGGTTATCAAGTAAAAACAGATTCGTATGTTAAGTTCAGTGTGCATGGTTATATCAGCATTTAGGATGCTTTGCAAAATTATTTACTAGCCCCCATTGGTGCTTCAAGCCATAAGTTAATATTTTCTTTATTCTGTAAAATATTGTCTCAGTCAGCGCTTGCTGCTATGACAGAATACTGTTGACTGGGAAGCCACAACCAAACATTTGTCACTCATAGTCTGGAGGCTGGGAGTCTGAGAGTGGGGTCCAGAATGAGAGGGGCTTTGATGAGGAGTCCTTTGCCTGTTCTTGCATTGAGGGCAGAGTGGGAGGAGGGGAGATGGTGGGGAGAAAACATTCTAGTCTGTTCTTATCAATAGATTAAGTCATCCTATCATGGCCTCTACCTTTAGGACTTAAGAACTTCTCAAAAGAGTTGGAGTTGAAACACTTGGATTTTGAGAGTGGGGCATCAACAATTAGTGCTTCTCAAATGTGCTCCCATGGCCGTGGTCAGTGGACACTGCAGGAGAAGTAGAGCGAGAGGACTTAGAAGTGAGTTCACAGATGTGTCATAATGGAATTGAGTGCGGTCTTCCTTCATGCATCTTTTGGGCAACTGATGCATTGATCCAAGTCATTGTTTGAAAGCATGCTGTATTCTATGTAGTCTACATCTTCCTCGGTGTCCTGGGTGATCAGCTGGACCACATATACAACTGGATCAAGGGGAGAAGGATCATTAGGCTGAACTCTAGATGATACCACTCCTGCCTTGGACCTCACTTGGCCCATGCCTTGTGTCTCGTGTCACCACAGGGTGTTATAGTCCATGGACTTAGTTTCATATGTCCTCTTGGTCATCGTTAGCAGTATGGCCTGGTGTAAGTCATCTTCCGAGAACCTATTCCTCATTTTTAAAGACATAAGTTGGATCAGGTGACAGTTTTATTGTCAACACCGCTGAGATTGGTAGGCCTCTTGGGATCCAGAGTGCTGGGAGACTGACTATCTTTTGTGAAGTCCTTGTCCTAGTCTGTGCCTTAACTTACTTGAGCTGTTGTGGTAATGCTAAGAGAGTAGGGGGGTAGCCTGGGAAGTTACCGTGTTGCTGAAAATTCGATTGCATAACTATGTTTTTGTAGAGCATTCTATATTCAGTGGTACAGATCCACTAAGTGTTGTCCAGCTCAGGTTGCTATGTCCGCTTCGGTTGCTATGCGACTTCTTTCTTCTTTTCCTCCCAATCTACTGGTACCATGGCAAAAATCAGCTTCCCCATCCATTTGATCTGGAAGTCGCAGTCTGCAAGGTGGGCAAAAGCAGACAACATTGGATACCCTCCTCTTGGTCTAATACTCTGACCCTGCCTTTTCAGATTAAAACTCCCTGCTAGTGAAAATGCCTCAGTCCTGCACAAGGGTATCACTGGTGCTGTCCCAGGAGATGCCCCAGACACAGGCTCTGTCAGCTAGCTCATGTAGCGTAATGATCCACTCCACAGAACAACAAATGTTCTCCGCACTTCAATTCTATGTGAATCAGGGCTCAGCTGGATGGTTCTTCTGATGCTCTTATTTTGTGTCACTCAGGCAGCCATGATTTTTTTTTAACCCATGCTAGATAGTCTAAAATAACCTCACTCTTAACGTGTGCAATTAGTGCTGGCTGCTGGCTCAACCGCTTATCTCTAATGGGCTGCATGCCCCATCATACTTAAAAGGATTATTCTAGGGCACAGGCCCTGGTGCACAAGTGCTTGTCAAGTCCTACTTGTATTTTGAAAGCAAGTTACATACCAAATGCAGACCAAATGTGCGCGGTGACACAGGTGTGCATATAAGGAACAGCTCTTTTCTATAGCTCTCTACTACACCGGCTTTGGCAGCTTGTCTCTATGAGCTCTTATTTCATTTTCATGATAAAGCATCCTACTGGCTCTCTCAACGATGCTTCTTACACAGCCCAGGCCCACCCTGTCACCCAGGGATGCTGTCACCCTTTACATCAATTGGTAATTGATGGAGTCAATTCCCCCGTTGATTCCATCTCCCCTGGCATGGCTAGGTTTGTGTCTAGTTGACAAAGCTACTATGACATCATCCTCGAAAAATATGAAAAACACTCTCATCCGACTAAAGCCGTTATCACCAAGAGCAGAGTGTATGTCTTAGACTTTTATATTCTAATCTCATTCTATGAGTTGGAGATCACTGGCAAATAAATCTCCTTTGTTGTTGTTTTTTGTTTGTTTGTTTGCTTTGTTGCTGCTGTTTGCTTTTTAGAAAACTCAAAGATGGCAAACTTTTGGAAGACACATAGATTGCCACAGGCATGACTTCATCTAGACCCCACTTGGACTGACTCTGAGCACCACCCCCTCCCAGATTCGGAAATGCAAAAGAGAAGCAACCATTTTCCATGAAGAGGGACTTCCATGTGGGAGGAGTCAGTGCCAGCTGTAGGAAGGCCCTACTTCCAGCTGGGACTTCAGGAATTCTGCTCACAGAAGAGATTCCAGGGTCCCGACCCTGAAGCATCTGGAAACCGTCATGTCGGTTCACCAGTGAATGCGTCCATCCCCATCACTACCCGTCCTTCTTACCCCTCCCACACTGCCTTCCTTCTCTCACCTCTTGTTCACTTAGGGCTCAGTCCTCAGCTTCTTCCAAGCCCTGCCCTGGGCTATCCAGGAGCCTGGCTGTCTCAGGTCATCTCTTGCTCTTTTGATATGGATTCCTTTTCCTTTGATTCATTTAGATGGCTAGGTAATTAACCAGAGGCCATGGACTAGAATCCCCACCCCCACTCTTGCCAGTATTCTCAATCTCTCCCACCCTCCAGTCACACACAGGCACTCTCCCTGGCTTGTCCACCAGCAGCATTGAGGTCTTCTGTGTTGATCTCAGTCATGTGATCTCCGAATATTCAACCCCAAGTAGGGGACCGACTGAAAATTTTGGACAGTATAAATGTTTGTTTGCACAATTAAATTATCTTCTTCTGCCTTTTCTTTTTGAGAAGAAGCTGGCTTTATTTGAAATTATACTTTCTTTTCTTTCTCACTATTTGTGTCTGCACATGTACTAAAGATGTGGCCAGTTTGGGTCGTAGTGAAAACAGGAAGGAAGGACAGAGCTACATGTTACGAAGCTGGGCTACGACAAGGAGACCTGTGTATTACATCACAAAGCTAGACCTCACATTTAGAAAATAATATGCACACATGTGTGTCTATGTGTGGGTATGTACATGTACATGCAGGTGCCAACGCAGGGCAGCAAAGAGCCTCAGGTCACCTGGAGCTGGAATTATGGGAGGTTGTGAGCTGCCAGAAGTGTATGCTGGGAATGGCACTCCCATCTCCTACAAGAGCAGCAAACCATTTCTCTAGCCCCTGGATCTCACTTTTAACAGCAGTTTCTTATCATCTTGAATAAGAGTGTTTTCTTTTTGAGGGCCCTTGGTTTCTTATATAATCCATACTTTAGAGTATCACTGAGCAGCATAAGCAGGGTGATCTATGGGAAGTCACTCTGTTAACACCCACAGACTTCTGTTGTTTCCTGGTACATTTAACTAAAATTTCTTGGTACATTAAGATAAAACCACAGTGCTTTGAAAACATAAGCCTAAACTGAAATATCTGAGACAGATAGCACAGCTGGATGACGATGTATGATCTTCCCCCAAAACATATTAAACTCTTCATTTCTCAGTCTTTTAATTTCACCCTTTGTGCTAGAAATGGAGTCATTTTTCTTCCTAGGAATGACTGGGACTTGAATCTAGTCTCTGTCATTTGCTGGCTGTGTGACTCTTAACCTCATTTTTCTTAGTTGTTTTTTCGGCATGATAATATTTCAGATACATGTATGCAGGCAGGGGTACAAATAGATCGTTATGCTATGTACTTAGCCTTCAAAAGTCTGACATTGGGATTCATCGTCGTCAAAATTCCCCAGCGGTTATAAAACCTTTTCCTTGCCCTGGAGATGAGTCCAAAAGTGGGTAAGTTCTATTCTCACCTGGGAAACCACTCTGGCTTGTGTACCGTGGGACCCACATGCCAGGAGGCTCCTCCCTTTTCTTCTTCTCTAAACTGGTAAGAAAGACACCACTTTGGTCTTGCACTTTTCAAATAGAATCACTCTTGGCAAGCCTTACCATGACAGGTGACCTCCACAATGGCAACTTCCTGTAGACACCAGCGAAAATAATCCTGAATGCCCAGAGTCCTCTGGAAAGGCTTGCTGAGGGAACCCAGGTATGTTTCGAGCGTCCAGCTGGGGAGAGTTGGCACAGTGCCAGGGAGCTGAAGAAAAGATGCCCTTCCAAGCATCGCCTAGTCCGTCTCCACTGCCATGGTCTTGGTTAGTTCGAGACCCCAGAGTTTCTTCCACTCATTGTCTTGGCTTAATTTTCCAAACAAGTTCCGTCTTAGCTCACACTCAGACAGGACAGAGCTATGTCTGTTCTTGTTGATCCAGGAGATGGAGGAGCCAATTAAAACTCCATCACCTATTTCATCCCCTGGTGGCGGAATCCACAGAGATGAAGGGCTGGTGGGGAACATGCTGCAGGATGTGCCAAGACTCCCTGTCTGCTGTGGACTGTGGCTAACTCCTTGCTCATCCTGACTTGTCATTTAGTAGGTTACTGGGAAGGTTTAGAACAAAGGAGTTTCCACCACACCAAATAACCCATATGAGAGACTCCTGAAGATGCACTGGGTTCATTGGCATGGATAACTGAAGCACCCTGGAGCCTGAAGATGCTTTACCCAAAGTCTCCATGACCGGGATATTTAAAGGAATCTACCTTTCCAGGTCTTTTGCTTAAGGAAAGACCCAGTTTTTCTGGAGTATGGAACTTAGATAGCAAAAAGGAGCCCTCTTAAAAAGACAAAGGTTCCATAACCAAGGGCACAAACTGATGCAAGAAAAGGCTGTTTGTGGACTAGGGGTGTGGCTCAGTGTCCGAGCACCTGCCTAGCATGGCAAGGCCCTGAGTTGGATCCCTAACAATGCAAAACCAAGAGAATAAGAAGGAGAATGAGTATGAGAATGAAAACAAGAATATTCAATTGGAATAAAAATATATCAAAGCCAATTTTAAAAAATTAAGTTGACAAGCACCAAAAATGTTAGACTAACTAGAAAGGACACAAATCTTTTTATACTAGATATGCCCAATTGAAAACCTTATTTCTTAAAAATTCCCTTACAGCTTCACAGCATAAAGACATTTGCGATGTTTTCTATAGAGAGCATAGAATGACAATTCCATCTTTTAGCATGATTGACTGAAAATTGATTTTGTTTTTAGGAGTTGAAATATATTTGTGCTATGATTTAGATGGGTGTTTTATATTATAAAAGTTCGCACGTGCTCCCCAAAGGTGTGATCCGTAAAGTGATGCTTCTGGAAGGTGGTGGAACCTCAGACACTGTGAGCTAAAATAACTCCTGTCTCTCCTTAGGTTGCTTTGTTGGGTATTTTGGCAGCATGATGTGGAACTGACTCCCATTGCCTGGCCTGTCACTCATGGCCCCAACTTCTTGCTAAGCCTTTTGTTTTCTCAGCGCGTGATCCTTAACCTTTGACACATTACTGATTTGGAGTACCTCCTGGACCACCTGGCCAAAGTGACACCAGCCCTGGAGTACCTCAGCCTGCTGGGAAACGTGGCATGTCCCAATGAGCTGGTCAGCTTGGAGAAGGATGAGGAAGACTATAAGAGATACAGGTGAGCGTTAAGGAAGAGGAGACTCTGGGCATGGAATACTGTGGGCTGCCGAGTAAATGTTGATTAGTGGCCACAGACTTCCCATGATTGGGTTAAACCATTCTTTCCGAACCAGAGTCATTTTCTTTCTTGACTGGGTTCATAGGAGCCAAGAAAGGATATGAGCTGGTTGAGATCAGGGCCTGAGAAATGTTTTTCATCATGGCCTAGCTCACATGCATTTTAGGTTTTACAAGTTACAAGCTCTTGGGACACAGCTCTGGAAGGGCTGGGAAAAGAGGAAAATGGTTTGAGAAGGACTTGTCCTACTGGGGTTTATTTAAAAATCTGGTGACCTACAAAGAAATGTAGTGGGATAATCACTGCGTATCAAGGCAAACCTGTAAGAAACACTGAAAGTTATTACAGATTTGTGAGGAAAAAGAAGGCCAACACCCAGACATAAATAACATAAAGCAGGGATTCAGCTGGATTTCTATAAAGAATTTTGTGACTTTAGCTCATTTCAAAGCTTCATGATTAATTTTGTAGTTTTGAGGCTATTCTTATATTGACTCAGAACAAATAAGAACCCTGCTTGAAAAAAATACTCATGAAGGTCTTTTTCCATTAGGAAAAAGTTTCAACCATGGCATAATATTATAGATTTGAGTGTGACTTCTGATAGGGGGAATACAGTTGTCATCCAGCCAGAACACATTGCTAATTCTTCACTTTGAGTTGTTTAATTGCTTAGAAGTTAGTTGATTTCTGCAAAATTCTTTTTTAACTTCGAATCATGAAATTGTCGGATACAAAGTATGTGAAGGGGTCACTTTAAACACAGTACCTTCTTATACCAACATTTTTTTAGAAGTGCCTTTTTGTTTTTATTATAATTCTTAGTGCATATTAATTATCACATTAATGAGATTCATTGTGATATTTTCATATATATATATATATATTGCTCTTTGATGTTATCTAACTCTCCCAGCTTCCTTTGGTCCACTTGCCTTTATCTCTACCATTCCTGGAGATTGTATTTGTTGTTGTTGTTTAATTCTAGTTTCCACATATAACATGTGATACTTATTTTGCTCTATGTAATAACCTTTAGGTCTATGCATTTCCTTGCAGACAGCATGATTTTGTTCTCCTTTGTGACTAAATACTCCATTATCTGTAAATATGTATTCTTTATCCTTTCATCTGTTGGTAGGCACCTAGATTTCTTTTATATCTTGGAAGAAATTTTAAAATGTATCTTAGAAGGTCAACTCCAAAAGAGTTTATCTAATAAACACGTTTCATAAACCATTGCTTGAAAATTTCCTCTTTACTTTCTGATGTTTTTCTTTATATTTTTTGTTCCATTCATAAAGCACATATAACTTTTACAAATGTATGAATATGCATGTGTATTATTTACACGTGTGTGTGTGTATGTGTGTGTGTGTGTGTATACTCACACATTCACACATGTCCATTTATTCATTCATGTGACCAAACATGGCATGTGAGTACAAGCATAGATGAGTTGTTTTCTTTTTTTAGAATGGAGGGCGGGGGAGAAGAAGTGAGTGGGAAGACTTTTCTGCTTCCACCTTGTTCTATTTGGTCTCAGATATAGGGCTTAGAGGGGTATAAATGGAAGAGAAAAGCAAATACTTCATTGTTGATTTTGTAGCTGGTCAGATTGACGAAGAATACTAAGATTCACTGTACAGGCAGTGAGATTAGAAAACCTAATGTGGAGTTCCATTTTGACAGGAAGACTTCTAAAGCAGGAGTGACTGTCTAGATCAGTGGTCCTTAAATGACTCTGAGTCAGCTCCGAGTCTATGATTCTTTGGGAGTAAACCCATTCTTGGATTTACTGTCTCACCCTAAGTTATGCATCCCACCATACATATTTCTCTTACTGTGACTTGTCCACATTGAGAGAACAGTTACCAGTGAATAAGGGTGAAGTCCCTGTCTCTTGAAGCCTAATGCAAACCTAAATTCATGTTTAGCATGGGAACGTGGCTAGATGACTATCCTGGAGATGTTTGGAGTCACTCTTCCTTCTTAGAGCTGTCTATTTATAGGTGGCCACAGGGACCTTGAGTCCTGTCATGTTCCCTGCCCTTTTGGTACCAGATCCAGTTAGCAAGCAGCAGCTATCATTCCAACTCAATCCAAGCCTCAGTCATGGGTAACAGTTTTTGCAGAGGGTTTGTCCTTCTCAGGGATTCACCTGGGCGGTCCCCCAAGCATGTCCTCCCATCCCAGGTCTGTGCTGTTGGCAAGTTGTGAGAGATGGAGCCGAGAAGGCTGTTTGTTAGTATATTTATGACAATGTTGCCATGAGGGACTGGATTCTAGAGCTTACACACAGCCCAAATCACATCTAGCCACAATTGCCTTTGAAACCCCGTAAGTCATCTACACAGCGACTGCTAGCTCCTCCCTCACACTTGGAGAAAAGGCAGCAACCAGGGACCATAGAGACCGTATGTGTTCCTACCTAGCTACACCTTCACTACATCATAGGGGGAAGTGCTAGCTCGGTTCTCTAATGTGTTTAAATCTTATATTCATTTTTTTTATTGTTGACTTGGTAAGTACTCACCCTTGCCTTTGGAAGAGGGAGATGCGGGCCAGATGCTGCTCAGCTCTGTGGTCTTTCGGCAGCCCTACTCTCTTTATCCTGGGGGCGGGGGTGATTCATTTACCCCTGAGAAACTGTAGGGTTTCACAATATGACTTTGGAATTCAGAGTTTCTGTGGCATATGCATTTATACAAAGAGGTACAGCTGCCTTCCCTGCGTTGGGTAAACTATTTTCATACCCCTTCATCCACAAAGTGTGAGGTCTACTTTCTTTCTGACTGTTACCTAGATCGTCATAGTGGAGCCTCTATGTAAATTTATATGACATTTTTTGCTAGGAAATGGCTTAAGCAGTGAATGATATTTCTACAGTTTACTGTTTTTCACTTTAAGTATATTTTCTGACAATAGTTCTCCTAGTAATCATTTAAGCAATAGTGGGAGCCTTAAAGGAGTGAATTCAGAAGCAAGAACCTGTGGTTCATTTAGTGCTGTTGAAAAAAAAATCCTATTGATTGGCGTCCTCTGTGGTCACATGATGCAATATTTATGTCACACAGCCGTCCATCAAAACAAGCATGTGTGTTGTTTCCCTCCCGTGGGAGATGTTGATTTCAAAGGTTTCGGCTCAGATGTAGTTTGTGTTGTGGCCAACCACCAGACCTGGGGTGGGAAGTGACTAGGTTTATGTACAATGTGCTGTCTGTCCTATCTTTCCGCCTCTTGCCCCAGAGCCCCGCCCCTTTGGTTTCCTCAGTTAACCCCTGTGTGCCCAATTGTCATACACCCCCACAGCAAAACAAGCTCCTTGCATTTCTCTGTGAACATGGACGTACCTCTGTGTGGTTGAGCAGAGCCCTGGGCCTGCTGGAGTAGGGGTGGAACCATGTCTGGGGTTCCCTTTGCCATTTCCCATTGCTCTTGGCTGAGACACGGCCATGGCCATCTTACCACCTTAAAGCCACCCGTGTTTCCCTGTATGGATACAGTGCTGCTGTTCTGGGAGGAATGTTGAATGGATAGGAACTTGGGCCTCTTGCAGATTTCGACACCATCCAACATCGACGTAGTAAGTCAGGGTGGGAGACCTGGGCGTTCATATAGTTTACCTTTGTCTTTCCTGGCAGTTCTTTTGAGGGACCAGGAGATAGACACATTTCCTTGTAGACAATCAGACAGAGAGCAGGCCATGACCAGATAATAGATGATGAAATTCCAAGATGGCCAGCTTCTTCCTCATACTCCTGACCTGAGAGGAAAGCCTGTCAGCTTCAAACAAAGACTTTTTATCCCACCACCATGACACCTGGCCTGGGGACAAGTTCAAGCCGTGTCAGGACATGCTTACCCCAAAGGTATGGACCTACCTATCAGCCTCCTGCCTTTGTTCAAACTGACCAACCCTAAACTAGGGGAGAAAGACTCCCCTCACAGACCCTTAAAACCATCGGCCCTCAAGGAGAGCGTGGGCTGTGGCTTCCCGAGTCCCTCTGCCTCGTGGAGGGTCTTTTTCTCAATGTACCTGCTGTATGTGTGTGTTTCCTCACCCCAATAAAAGCCTGTCTTCAGCTGCTCATTCTGCCCTGCTCCTGTTTGCTGTGTGCAAGATTTCTCTGCCTCTACCTGTCTCGCTCCAGATATTTCCTGCCTTCTAATTCTTTACCTGGCAGAGAAAACAAACCCATCAAGACCCCTAGATGATAACACTTTCTTGACTTTTTTTCCTTTTTCTTCAGGAAGAATGATGGCTGAAAGTCAGCAGAGAATAAATGCTCCATGTCACCTTTCAAATAAGAAATCTGGGCTCTCAGGCTTGGGGCTGTTCTTTTGTGACTCGCTCTGGTGTGTGTTTTCTTTCAATTTCTGTTCCTTCAGGGCTCTGGTTGCACACACACACACCCCTCCCCCCAGTAGGTCCCTCTGTATTCCTTAAAACGTTAAATTATTTAAAATATGATACCTTTTCTTTGTTCCCTGGCAGGCAGCAGCCCCGAGGCCTGCCCAGTGTCTGTAGCACCCCACCAAAAGAAAGGTGGGAGGGGCCCTGCGGTGGTGTCTGGGGCCACCTTGGGCTACCACCCAAGGCTGTTTCCAACTAAACGGGAGCTGTAAAACCTGTGGCTTATATAACCCAGCTAGCATTCCCCAGCTAATCTGCAGTCTCGGCTTTGATGATCACAAGAAAGCAAAGGTCACGACCCAGAGATCAAAGTGACAGAAGCCCACACAGTAATTGCTGGTTAGCCTCCATACAGCAGGGCCTTGGACTGTCCTGTGGGTGTATTGTTTGCACGGAGACTTCAAACATGCTGTTGGTGAACTGTGAGGGAAATCAGCTGGCCTTTTCCAGTTGGCGGGCCAATTCATTAATGCTGTAGGTGAGCTCACCTCGGCTCATTAGCGTGAGATCACTGTTGTCCCTCAGAGCATCTGGAGCTGTCCCACTCAGTGTTTCTTCTTCGTGCCTTGGTCTTCAATGGTGTTTTCTGGCTGTCTTTCTCTCCCTGGAGTTGGGAGGGGGTGGTCATGCAAGGCAATTGGGTGAAACTGGTATACCAGGAGGGGACCATGTGGGTGCATTTATTGTCAGTCAGCTTTGAGCACAGAGAATCCAAGCGAAGTTGCGTTTTAAGGAGGCTGACGCCCATTCTCGTGGCTCAGATAGAGAAACTGAGGCTCCGAAGGGCAGCTCAGAGCCTCAAAGCCTGAGCCCTCTGCTCTGCCTTGAAAATTCCCTCACCCAACTTTTCATCATGGTGGCCTGTCTTCTTTTACATTTCTCCCCTTAATCTTTAAGAGCTCTGGTCTCTCAAGGAAGCTGCACGTAAGCCATTGGTGGTTTCTCTTACTGATCAAACACCTTTGACAGTTGACCAGTGCTCTTGGCCAGCATGAGATAACCAGGATTATTAAACAGAGTTGATGTGATCCAGTTGACAGCAAAGAGTCATGAGGCTATGTTGACAGCCTTGCCCCATTCTGGTGAGGCTTTGTGGGGGATTGAGAACAGGGAGAGGGTCATCCATGGCTGCCTTCAGGGCACCAGGGACAGCATCAGAAACTTGCACCCTGTCTCTGCATTCCTGGTCCATGGGTAAGAAGGTGTCAGGAAATAACGTGGAGAAGCATTGAATGCCATAAATGCCGTGGAGAAGCCACCCAGCACTTGAACTGTATTGGTAAAAGAAACAGGCCTTCCAATACCACCAGCAGATCCTAGAGATCCATAGTGTTTGTCTGTGGTTCTTGTTGCTACTGGGGAGTGGGCAATTCTTCTGGAATTGGCAGGACAAGAGAATCCTTCCTTTCTCTTTGACATCAAGGCTAATAATAATGATGATGATAATAATAATAATAATAACTCCACTGATATCAGAGCAAAAACAAATTGATTTTTCAATAATAACAAAAGTATTGGAGTTGTTCCTTCCTCTTCCCAGTTTTAGCTTTGTCCTTAAAGCGTCCTTTAAGAAAATCTACCATTTTACATGAGGAGAGAGGGACCCTGATAATCTCTGGGTGATGGCTTCTCATTTTCGGGAACTCTGTCTCCACTCGGGGACAAATGGGTCTTTAAGTACCTTTGCTGGATTCCCTGCCATCCTGATAACATCCCCTTCCCTATCATAGCCAACAGGGGCTCTAAGTCCCACAACCTCTAGACCTGGGGGCTTCCCCCCAGCCACCTTGAGAAGGTCAGGAGAATTGGAGTTGCCCTTTGCAGCTAGGGATGTGAGACTTCAGTTAGACTGATCTCTTCTCATTAAGGAGTGCCCTGGCTTAACAAGCAGTTTTATAAATCTGAAGCTGTCTCCAGGTGTCACAGGATTTATGGACAGGGGGCTCTGCCATAAAGTGGTTTATGATGGCTGCCTTCCGTGTTATTAGTAGCCGTCTCTTCCTTCAACCATTGCTGTTTGATAATAGCCTTAAAACACCCAGAATTACTTACCTGCAAGTCCCATTCCCCATAGCCCCTGTTGACAGTCTGAATAAGTTTACTGGCCTCTTGTTGTTCTTTTCCTTCAAAACAAACTGATTGGACCATCAATAGCTCCTGTGAGCTGACAGAGGGATGTCATCGGGACTAACCTTTGAGATTGCGGGTTATCTGGGGGAGTTAACCTCCCTGCATTGGTAACTGAAATGTTTTATGTACTATGCAACTTTAGGATACGGCTGTGATAACCCCAGTAACTAAGTCATACATCACAGTAAAGAGATTTGGGTGCAACAAATAACCCTGGATTAAATTTACAAGGGTTGAATTGATATTGTAAAAGCCTTCGTTCTGTGGCTTCGGCAATCTGCTCTTGTGTTTTTATGGCAAACTTGTATTACACTCAGGATTGAAGCTGCCGCTTTTGACACTCTGACATGACCTAGAACAAAGGGAAATAGATCTCCCAAGACCAGCACTGGAAAGGCAGGCTGGACGCCCACTGGCTTATCACTTGGCAGGGATGCTGGAGCCTATTCTAAGTCACCAGGAGACAGGAAGCCCTGGTGGATGTGACTGTTAGCTGGGCTCTGTGTAGCGCAGGTGCTGGGGCAGGGCGGACTGTTCGCTGAACTGGGAAGGAGACTCCTGGCTGCCTCATTGCGCTCATAATTTCCCAACTATTAGTCCTTGTGGTGTTGTTTTCACTAGGACATTGGTTCTCAGCAGGATGGCAGCAGTGACGGCATCACCTGGGAACTTATTAGAAACATAAATTCCAGGCTTCCGTCCAGATCGCCTCAGTAAGGAGCTCTGGGGATGGGCCGGCGCCTGCATCTGTGCTTTAACAAGCCTGTGGGTCACGAGGATGCCTGCTCAAAGTCAAGAACCACTGTGTTAGGATGTAACGCTGTGCTAGAACGGAGGACGGAGTGAGAGCCGAGGTCATCTGCTGTCTTTCCTCACGTTCTGAGCATCCTGCACAGCTCCTTGATTTAAAAAAAAGCTGAAATCTTAATTTTTGTGTATATGTCTCTGTGTATGTGTGAGTATATGCTGCACGTGTGTGGGTACCCTCTGAGGTGAGAAGAGGGTGTCAGACTGTCTGGAGCTACAGTTACGTTTGTTGGGAACCTCCTGTCATGGATGCTAGTAACTGAACTTGGGTCTTCTGGAAGAACACAAAGTGCCCTTAACTGTGAAGTTATATCTCTAGTCCCATTTAAAAAAATCTAAAAATATCATTTATTATTTGTGTATATGTGTATATATGCATGTATGATAGGTGTTGGGGGTGTTTGCTTACCACAGAGTACATGTGGAGGTCATAGGTTGACTCTGAGGAATCATTTCTTTCCTTCTGCTGTGGGCCACAGGGATCAAAATCAAATGGAGCAACATCTCACAGGCCCCTCGGGATGAAGATATTCTAAAGAGTCACGTGTGCCCTTCCCTCTGGCTATCAGTCTATAGATTCCAAGAAATTGGAATTTCCTTCAGAATATTGTGCTAGAAGAAGGAAAAGCCTGGAAGCCTGGTTCTAACCAGAGGGAGCTTGTCTTCCAGAAAGAGATTTATAGCTCGTCAGCTTGTATTGCAGGAGATGCCTGAGCAGAGACAAGTGGTGATAGGCAGAGCCCTTCCTTGGACAGAACTGCTTAGCTATGCATACCTCTGGCCCTCTATTTAAAACTAAATATCATTTTAGGACCATAAAGATGGACTTGGGGAGTCATCGGACCTCCTTGTTCCTTTTCCCAATTGCCACACTGAATGTTCCTCCTTTTTCTGCTTTTCACTATTAATTTGTCTCTTTAATTGGTCTACTGAGAGTAGGTAGCCTATCTGGTTTGTTATCCAGCCAGGGCCCACACTCTGATCCTAATAGTTTGGGTAACCCTCCTCTCTGGGAACTCACAGTGGCCCTTAGGATGGAAGCAAAGTCACTCAGCATCTAGGGGTGATTGGCAGACTGTGTCATAGGCTGTCTCTCTGACTATAAGAAGAATGTCTGGAAACAGCAGCTCTTTGTCATCTAAAAATTTTTAACTAGCTTAAAAGCCAGCACCTCTCCGTCTTCCTCCTTTGATTTCAGAGCTGTGATCCAAAGTGAGGCGAAATGACAATGTACGGTCTGTTGTCATCGCGGATCCTGGCAGCCCCATGAAGGCATCTTTCACTCCATCATTAAACATGGGCTGATTTTCTAATACCGATGTTGTCCTCACCTGAATATTCATCTTTTCCCACCCTACACTTAGTGGGTGTCTTTACTCTTTGGAGCGTCACTCCTGACATATTGTTTCTGTCTGTACTTGTCTCGATTTGAAAGAATCTGTTGTCATCAAGACTTCGCCAGTATAAGCAGGAAATGGAAGTTTTCTCTGACAGTCTGAGGCCGGTGGGAATTCTGCTATAGGGTAGAAAGAACATAGGAGTCCTTTGCCTCATTTTGGATAAGATCAGAGGTGTGGGGAGGGGTTAGGGAGAGGCTTAGGGAGAAAAGGAAAGGGGTAATAGATTGAGGCCAGGGAAAAAGCAGGAGGAGTGTGGGGCGGAGGGAGAGAGGGAGGGAGAGAGATAAGAAAGAGGGAGGGAGGGAGAGAGGGAGAGAGAGAGAGAGAGAGACAGAGACAGAGAGAGAGAGACAGAGAGAGAGAGAGAAAGAGACAGACAGACAGTCAGACAGACAGAGAGAGAAGAGAAGAGGAGAGGAGAGGAGAGGAGAGGAGAGGAGAGGAGAGGAGAGATTGATTATAGGACTTCTGGTCTTGGGATGGACTGTAAAGGAATTTCAGGGGCCCACACAAACCTGGTGACCTGGGACTGTGGTGGTGCACATCTCTAATCCCGGGCACTCCCATAGGGAGATGCAAGGCAGAGACAGGAACTCAAAAGCTCACAGGCCAGCTAACCTATAGTACACAGTACTGAGAATCAAAAGAGAGACCCTACATAAGTAAGTCAAAGGAGAGAACTGACTCTGGAATGTTGGCCTTTGACCTATGCCCAGTGCCCAAGTGCTTGCTCACACACATGAAATAATAAATTAATTTGTAAGTGAATTAATTAAAGTTAATTGCAAAATAATTTCAATGTGTTTTGACTTTAAGCGTCCAGGGGGCCTTTAAACTGCTGTCTCCGGCTTTTGAGTGATAGCCAGGTCTTTTACCTGAGTAAGCTTATAAAGGTCACTCGGTGGCATGAAATTACCTTATGGATGGGGAAGGGGGCTCTGGGAACCCGAGGCCCCAGTGGAGGGGAGGCACAGTGCATGCCCAAGTAATATTTAGACTGGTAAAATTTTAAGTGGGTTGCTTTTGAATTTGCTTCTCCAAAGCCTGTTTGAGATGGCATATTCCTCCTTTTCTCTTTAGCTTTTGGTTGTTCTCGGTTTTCCCATAGCAACTCCAACCATAACTTAACCTTGCTGATGTCTAGTTGGTTATGTATCAGTACGTATTTCCAAAAACAGTGATAACTCTGAGAGTGGAGAGGTCTCATCATCCTTTCTGGATCCCTCGAGCCTAGCAGGTAGTAGGCACTCAAGGAATGTTTGTGCAGCTGCAATGAATGGATAGGCCGTTGAATTCATTCTTGCATTAGTTTCCAAGCTATAATAAAGGTAAGCCTTGAAGAAGGCTGGCGTTTAGGTCAAGACAGTCATTACTTCAACAACAAGGAAATAACTAGAAAATGACAGGGTGTTGGACTGGATGCTGATGGTGTCTTCTAGGAGTCTTTAGAATGAAGAAATCGCTACAGGTTTGAGGTGAGACGTATAGTGGGGTTGGGATTTGGAAGATGAGAGAATTCTGAGGAGGGGGGTGCAGGAAGGTATGGGTTCCTTTAGAGATTGTCCATTGCTCTTGACATTGGGTGCTCACCTTGTCTTTGAAAGCAGAAGAGGCCCTGAACCACTGCTCATTTGATAGATAGAGAATGTGGTTTTGATGGGAAACAAGTGGGCTGACGGCTGTTGCTGGCAAGAAAGTATAGGCAAGTGTCTATATATTTATACACTTATAAACATATACCCTGGCCAAGTGTGTCTACTTGTCAATAGCCTTTATATACATCTGTTTGAGGGCAATTTGTCACACACATGGCCATTGACTTATCCTTGGTGGTCCATAAGGGGTACTAATGATTATTTCTAAGGGAACAGAAGCCACTCTGTATTTGCTGGATATTGAGACCCTAGAAATTTCCTCTGCTTCCTGTTTCTCCTCGACAGAGATCATCTCTGAATTACATTGTGGAAATCACAAGAAAGTGACGAGAGAAAGTACTTAAGACTGTCTAGAATCATCAGTGAAAGAAGCAGTTCTTAGTTACGTGCATGCCCTACTTCTACCCCAAAGCCATCCAGTTTAGTAGGTCTCATTTAAGGTCCTGTCTGGGAAATCCTGGCCTCCAGCCTCAGCTCCAAGGTGCAGATCAATTATATCAATAATGAGAGTGGTACACATGCCTCCTATTAGTGGCAGTCACATCTAGGGTACAACTGATCAAGATTTAAGTTAGTCTTGCTGAGAACTTTCCATGCTGAAGAAGGGCCCATTTCCCAGAATGGAAGAAAGGGACTCCTACTAGCTGCCTAGTTCTAATGAGCTGTGTATCCACCCTTGAGTCACATGCAATCACCCCTGACATTTGGTTGTATGTCTGTATAAATTACAACCCTTCAAATTTCCCCTAAAGGGGAAAAACTGTTTTGAGGGAGAGGGAAAAAGGGGGTGGCTAAGTTCTAGATCCTTACAGCCTTGTGATGTGGACTCCCAAGGTTTAGACACATGACCCACATCCCTGAGGCTGTCACTCCAGCTTTCTTGAGTCATTTCTGCCTTTTTCTCCCAGGTGCTTTGTTCTGCACAAGTTGCCCAACTTGAAGTTTCTGGATGCCCAGAAAGTCACCAGACAGGAACGGGAGGAGGCATCGGTCAGAGGGGCCTTCATGAAGGTGGTGAAGCCCAGGGTGAGTTGCTATGTCCAGATTTCCTGTGGGGTTTATATCTTACTCTGGTGGTTGCTCCAAGGAGCATGGGTAATGTCTTCCTGTGCATTTAGAAAGCAGTTGTGATCTCACACCAGGCTTCAATCACAGATGCAGAGCTGGCCAGTCATGAAATTGACTGGATAGAATTTGAGTCTCCCCATCACTCAGTCTAAGGAGACCTTATTTATAACACACTGTGGTGGTTTAAATGAAAATAGCCCCCATAGACTCATGGGTTTGGATACTGGTCTCCAAGTGATAGAACTGTTTGGGAAGGATTAGGAAGTGTTGTCTTATTGGAGGAATATGCCACTGAGGGTTGTGGGTTTTGAAGTTTCAAAAGCCCATGCCATTTCCAGTTACATGGATCAGGAAGTAAGCTCTCAGCTACTACCCCAGGGCCATGCCATGCCTGATTCCTGCCATGCTCCCTGTCACGATGGTCATGGACTCACCCTCTGAAACTCTCAGCCTGCAATGAATGGTTTCTTCTATGAGTTGCCTTGGTTGTGGTATCTTAGCATAGCAATGGAAAAGTGAGTGAGATGCGCAGAAACGTGAAGGGAGCTCTGTGAAGTTCTACAGGTGTATTTTAGACCTCCTCAATGCTTTCTTCTCAGCAGGTCTAGAGCTGAAAAGGAACACACTGGCAATTTTGTGTCTCTGGGAGTGGATACAATCCCTCTTGTCCTTTGGAGGGGGCTCTTGTTTCTTGGTACTAAAAGGGAGTAATTTTCTTCTATCAGAGATGAAGGTTCTTCAGTTCCATGAGGAGCCCTTACCACAGTGGGCAGTGTTTTCTGGTGGTGTGGTGGGGCTGCCCTACATACAGTTGAGCAGGATTTATTGGGAGAAATGGTTTGGAGTCCTGGATTCAGACACAAGGAAGTTTTAAGGATGTTCACAATAATCTCTCTGGGTGACATCTGGGCCCTTCTGAGAAGTCTGAGCATGGCGAGTGGATGCTCTGACCCTGATGGTGACCCCTTTCTAGAAACTTCACTACCCCGGAGCACTGTGGAGCACCTTAGTTACTGCCCATGAAATTGCAGCTCTATGTTAAAAATGCTGGCATAGGAATCCTGAAGTTTGTCCTCACCCGGTGACTTATAGCCCTCTGTGCATGCATTGGAAGTGATTAAGCAGGGAAGCAAAGCCAAACAGCGCCAAAACAGAGCAGAACAATGAAACCTCTTCCATCAAGTTATGCTGTTGGCAGCAGACCTCAGGCCACTTCTTTCCCTGAATCCATGAGGTGCGACTGATTTCCTGTTATGCTGAATGAAATTGCTAACAGTTGTGGAAATATATGATATGGAGGGTATAATTCTGGCAGATAAATGTATTGTTACCTGTTTCAGCATGTGGAGAATTAATTGAGTGATTCATTTCATAGCTATTAAAGTGTTAACAGTTCTCCTGATTGGAGCATCGGCCTGACACAGTGCACATGACTGCCTTTAGTTATTCTAGCGTTTGCCATTTTGTCCAAATGAAAGAATTTATCTCCTGGCTTCTTTTCTTCCTCCATCCTTTCCTTTTTCTCTTTTTCTCCTCTTTTCTTAGGATTTCAGAGCCAGCCAACCTCACCAACCCCAGGCAAATGCAGCTGATGAAGTCTTTGTGCTCCCCTGGGGTCAGGTCCTGGCCATCCTGCCCTCCCCACCTCTACTTCTACCCTGCACTGAGCAGACCTCTATTCATCTTTCCCTCCTTTGCTTTGGGACTGGAAGCTGGTACACCGCCACTGGAAAGCTAAAGAAGCTGTCCATGTACTGGGGTGTTATCTTCTGTATGTGCCTGACTCCCTTTTAAGGTTCTGTGTCTCAGAACCCTGCACACATAGAAGAAAGGACCACTGACTCAGAGCAGCTCATGGGGTTGCCCAAGGGCACTTGGTCACGAATTCCTGAGCTGGAATTTTACCCTTATATCTGACATGGGCCTGGCCTCTTCTCACTTTGCTGTTTTAGCCTTGGAGAGAGAGAGATCAATATTTTCCCTGGGGATGGCTTGGCAAACATGAAACTTCCCAGGAGAGCCTGAGAGAGGAAGACAGGTGGGGATGGACTGTTTTGTGGTATGGAGATGAGAGAGCTGGAATCCCCTCTTGCCTTTGAGCATGATGGGGGAGAGTTCCTTAAAACCTGCCATCAACTGTCTGAGTCATTAGCGACATCAGCAATCGTTCTCTTCAGAGTTCCCAATTAGCTTCCAATCAATTATAGAATTAGCACATGTTTGTGTGATTGACTCTAATGCCCTTACTAACTGTATTACACTTAAAAATGCCCATTAATTATTTCAGAAGAGAGACAAAAATACCCTTGACAAAGCAGCATACGGATCTTGGCTTTTCTTCCTGTAGAGTCACACCATGTTCTAGCTGGAATGGACCTCAGAGATCCCTTCTGTTGCTTTGTAGGTGAGGGATCTGGGAGAGAGGCAGAAGCCTGAGATCCTGATGAGGCATAGCGGTCTTGGGGTTCTGGTTAAGTGTTCTATGTGATGATGATCCTTCAGTATTCCAAGAAGACTCTACGATATTACTGGTTTATCATACTGCTCATGTCTGCTGAATGGCAGGCAATTCCCTTTTGTCTGTTATTTTCTAAGACACATGGTAGTATTTTTCCCGTGGATAGAAAGAAGCCAAATGAGTTCTTTGTTGAATTAATAAACTGGTATTCAGAAGGCTGCTTCTTGCCTGTTTGCCATGTGTAAAGACACATGCTTGTTCCTATGCAGGTATATATATCCTCTCTCTGTGTGTGTAAATATGCATATGTATGTTCCGGGAGGCGTGTGTACACCTGGAGTCGGCTTCTAAGTAGAGAGCAATTTCCTTCCCTCAAATTGCTAGGGCTGCACCGTGCACACTTGCTGAAGACCTATTTTTCATAACAGAATCGGAATCTCAAGTTGGCTTCTGTCCGTTCTGGGGCAGCAGGGGCCTGTTGTGCTTATTCAGCACAAAGTTCTGATGGATGATCAAGGAGGCTGTGATTTGGGGAGCTGTTTTCATTTTATTCCTGACATAAAGTATTTGGGAGAGCGGAAAATGCCTCTCCAATCACAGCTCTTGCCTTCGAGGTAGGGAACGGGCAGTCTGGGTGTTCTCCGCTGACACAAATGCAAAGCCAGCCAGGAACTAACCAACTTCCTGTATCACCGAGGTCTGAGTTTGGTACCTGGCAGGCCTGGACACTTGAGGCCAAGTTCTCTCCAACTTTTGCTCCTGACGACACAGTTTGCCTCTGTGACTGCGCTTTGCCTTTTGTTGACTCAAAGCTGTCTTTCTTCTGAGTTTGAATTGTTCTGTGGAAAGATGCTGTCATTTCTGACAGATTGATAGCTGATGTTACAGTGGGCTTTTTCAGACACACAGGCACACACTCTTTCTCTGTGTGACTCAGTCTCTCTCTCTCTCTCTCTCTCTCTCTGTGTGTGTGTGTGTGTGTGTGTGTGTGAGAGAGAGAGAGAGAGAGAGAGAGAGAGAGAGAGAGAGAGAGAGGCTTTAATGGACCTGCGACAGCTGGGATTTACTCATTTCCCAGAATTTTAAGGAAATATCCATCTTAGTCAAATATTGGCCATCGAATCATCATGCCGTTGTCAATAGCGCGAGCACTGGAGTAGACACTGAGAAGCTCAGGGGCCCCAGGGAAGGCATCTGGAGTGACCAGACCACGACCCCCATTGCTGCACTGGGTAACGAAGATCAAAGGGACACAGAAGCCTGTCCAGGAGGGCGCGGATGGCGACACACCAGCCCTGCACATCAGAGAAGCAGCTCAACATCCCGACAGTCACAATTGCTTAATTATGTCCTGGCTTTGTAATTATTCATCCCTGTTCTGGCAAAGAGCACAGTTGTCATTTCTTTGACATAATTATTTAAAGCCGAGCCCTCTTGTTTACATGCACATACACATAGTTGGCTGCCGACGGTTTAATCTTTAGAACTGTGGAGGAACCATGGGGGCCGTCGACACAGGGGGCACTGGGCCGAGCATCATGGCCTCTGTTGGAAAGCATTTAGGTACATACGATTCTGCTTGTTTCTTTGGTCATTTCCGTACAGTGAAAGTGAGGTTAGTGTCTATGTTTGAGTCTTGATGTGAACTGGTATTCTGCATTCCTTATGTAGCATGCCTGGGTTCCCAGAACGTGCGATGTGTGACTTGTACATGTGGAAAGCTTTGGCTACCTTGTGTTGTAGTGATTATTGTGTCTTCAGATATTGAGAAAGGTGAGGTGGGAAGAGAGGAGAGGAAAGGGGGGGGGGAAGAGAGGGAGAGACAAGTAAATTGGCAAAGGAATAAGCTTCAGTGCACCTGCCCTGGAAATACGTTCAGTTCTCATCCTAAACTACATATGGACTGTTCCTGTGTCCAAGAATCACCTGGTCCTATGACCGCTCCATGCAGTCCCAATCTTGACATTTGTGGTCAGGTACAAATTCTCCTATGTGAAGTCAGTTTTCCTCATCTTGCCTTTAGGAGTTTCTAAGGGGCAAGAGAACGTGAGTTAATGACAGGAAGTGGAATTACCGGAATCCAGTTCTTTTGTTGGTGAGGAGGCTGCCCATTTCTGAGATACCAGCTCCCTGAAGCTGTGAACTGGGCCTATTTTCTTCCATCTTGCAGCACACATGCTTGGCTTATAGCAGGGGCTCAGTCAGTCCTTACTGAGGGCAGGAACCATGGACAGCAAAGCCCCTTGAGAGATTCATCCCGAAAGCCTTGTTATTCAGGTTGCTCAAGCCTGACCATCTCTAGATGGAGAAAAGATCATTGCCTTAGTTGGTGAATGGTCCTTACTTAGTTAGTAAGACTGTGGACTAGACCAAGAGACAGACTCTGGGTTGGATGTTTACTTGTCCAGATCTACCTAGAGTTGAGGAGAAGACCTGTGACTGCCATACTCTCTGGCTCCCAGTTTTCCTCTTGAGCAGCAGTTCTGGGTGAGGCGAGGGTGTGGTCTGTAACTCCTGTAGCCCATTCCCGAATGTGTTCCCCAACTTTTCCTTCTGTCTGTCAGAACACACCTCCTTCTAGTAGGGCTTGGTAAATGAAGAAGTAGCTTTTCTCAGAAGTATGTTGGGGCTCTTACAAGTCTATATAAAACAGAAAGGAGATTTCCCCCTTTGTAACTGCTGCCATAGTGATTATCTGCCCTTTCATGGAACCCTGCTGAGTGGCTTGCTTTGGGTTGTGAAATCAGGTTATTTTGATGCTTAATCTAGTGTTTTCATAAATTTTGTGTTATTCTAAAATAATGTGCATATGTCTTTGATCTCTTCAGTTACCCTCACTTAACCCAAGTACAAACATACAAAAAGGTTTTCAAAGGGCTGGGAGATGGCTCAGCAGTTAAAAGCACTGTGTACTCTTCTAGAGGACTTGGGTTTGATTCTCAGCACCCAAATGCTGGCTCACAAATGCTGGTCTGTGACTCTAGCTCCAGGTTATCAGATGCCCTGTACTAGCCTGTACTGGCACCAGATACACATATGGTACAAATACATATACTCGGGTAAAACATCCATATACATAAATTAATTAATTAAAATTAAAGTCAATCAGAGGCTACCTCTAGATTTACACAAATTATGAACATTTAAACTGCATTTTATATAAATCTGGGCCTTTCCATAAACAAATTTTGTAAGCTGCATGTATAGTTCATGTAGTTAACTAGATATTTAGTCAATATATGTCCAAAGTTCTCTGCAGTGCCAGACATCCAGAACAAAAGCTATAAATGTCATTTGATTTTCTAGATGTTTCTAACAACCTAACTGTGTTTGTGTTCTGTGCTTTGTTTCTGTTTCTGCACAGATGTTTCTTGTCTTGAGACACACTCAAATTCTATTTTCAGTTACTTTTTAAAGAGAAGGAAAATTTTTTTAATTAATTTCTTTTTTGGAAAATGCTTAGGCAACATGTTTAGAAACAGCTTTGGGAGCCAAACATTTGTGGTTTGTTTATTTTTCATTATTGTTCCCGACTCTACTGTTTGTCACATTCATTTGAGGGGGAAATCTCTGATGGATTGTGTGTCGCTGTTGGTTCACACCGTGGCATCTCCTGTCTTGAGGAAAAGCCTTCAGAGCATTGTTCTTTGGAAGCAGTTTTCAAGGGCTTGCATCAGGGTAGCCATGAGCTGAAGCAAAGACAGGCAGTAGCAGGCACCCTGCCTTCAGTTGGAGAGTGGAAGCTCACAATGAAGATGTCTCTACAGGTTCCATGCTGCTGTAACAAAACACCACACAAAAACAAACAAAGTAAGAAAACAGGGTTTGGTTTGGTTCTCCATCATGTTGGAGAAGGCATGATGGTCAGAGCTTGAGGCACCTGGTCACATGGTATCCACAGTAAGGAAGAGAGAGATGAATATTGGTACTTAGCTAGCATTTTCATTTTTTTTGAAGTCTAGAACCCCAACCCATGTAACGTACTACTCACATGTATGGTGGGTTCTCTCACCTCAATTCACATAATCTAGAAAGTTCCTCATAGCCATGCTGAGATATTTTCTTCTTTGGAGATTCTAGACCCTGGGAAGATGTTGACAATCAGTGTTAACCATCAAGGATGAGGAAAGTGATACAAATTAGAGATTCTTCTAGACTACTCTGAGCATACCGTAGAAGCTACTCTGCATGGACTCCCAGGCCTAGGAAACAGTGTTATGTTTCCAATGGATCCAGTGGTTTTTATAATATCCTCAGAGCCTGATCCACTTGTCCTGCTGTCTGCTTTCAGAAATGATCATTTCGGTCCAAGATATTTGAATAGACATAAGACAAAAGTATCATAGAGGTGGGACTCTTTAAACATGAGTGACGAGATAAAGACCTCTAGGAAACTGCACTATGTCTGGAACCCAAGATTGGGGTGAAGTATGCCAGAGTGTATTCTGTCTAAAATCAATGGTGCCCTTCTCCCTGCCCTTGCTGTGGGAACTCCTGTAAGGGAGGAATACTTTTCTCTTATCTACTGCCCTTGACCTTGGCCATTTAATGCTTTGGCCAATGATATGTGAGTG
The DNA here is from genome assembly GCA_902168405.1 of Peromyscus aztecus. Classification (NCBI taxonomy): domain Eukaryota; kingdom Metazoa; phylum Chordata; class Mammalia; order Rodentia; family Cricetidae; genus Peromyscus; species Peromyscus aztecus. Next base: position 33,395 of record CABHPQ010157570.1, read on the forward strand.
GAAGTGACAATCTATCAATTCTGGGTCAAGACCTGAAACACCATGTGTTTCTACTCACTGATTTTGTAAGTTTGCCATCAACTATGAGGATAACGTGAGAGACACACTGAGCAAACCTGGACCCAATCCATAGCCTGAAACCAAAACCTTTAGTCTACCCTAGACCTATGCATCAGGAAGGAATGCCTATTGCAAGCCACCAGGACTGAGCCAAGAATGGGTGAAGAGCCTGACTGATACATGGATACCTTCCCATCCACATGTTCTTTCCTCTCATGCTTCCTGACAAAACTCAGAAGTAAATGAGGTGATTATTGTCTATAGCACTAATTCCTGCAGGCTTCCTGATGCTAATTAGGACAGCAAGGCCTATCTAAGAGCTGCCTGGCTGCATGGTAGTACTTTACTAAATGCCTAGAAAGTTTCCTGGTGTTAGTTTGAATAGCACCTAGCATTCACCCAGTGTTCACTGTCTACTGGGTATTTCATTAGCTACATAATTAGTACATGTCTCAAATCTATAATTGAGGAAGCTGATAATTGGAAATTATACACATCTAGATTCATGGAGCAGGGGGATGATGAGGGTGTCCCTTGGATCTGTCTATGCCCCATAGCTCATGATTTTATCCTTGTATATCTTACTTTAGGACAGTCAACTTCAAACCTTGGGGTCTTCCCATTATATATCTTAAGTTTTATAAACCAGGTCTAGATAAATGTGGAGGCCAGACCAAAAAAACATCAGGGAGACCAATAGGAAGAAGATGACAAGGGGATCAGTGTGATTTCCATGCTGATATTGTGACTCCATTCCTTGAGACCTTTGGTGACATGCATGGATAAGAGACTAAGGAAGCAGGCAATGGAAGGCTCCGCATGTTAGGCCTAGTTTGTGATTTCCTCTTAGGGTCAGGATGGCCCTTCTTACCTGGGTTTGGAGTGGCGGGAATGGTTGAGTATGGTCATCTTTGGGTTCTTGGGTATTAGGGAGAGGATGCAGTAGAGCTTTGTATGGGGCATGGGGTGTCATCTGGTCTGAGGTCGTCCGGCACTGAGAGCACCCACCTTGGTGTTGGTGCTTAGGTAGCCACTGGGGTTGAAGAGGTGGAACAGGAAGCCTTCTCTCCCCAGGATGGTGGGAAAGCTCTGCGGTGGCAGTGGTGGTAGTGGTGGTGTGTGTGTCGTGGGGGAGGGATGATAAGATACTCAGAGGCAAAAGTGAGGAGAAGGCCAATGGTATCTGAGATCTCAGAGTGACTGTCATCACTGTGAGTCCTGACATCCCCCAATGTCCTTTGGCATGTTCTTGCTCAAGAGATTCATTCCCCTATGGGATCTGTGACCTTAAGCTTATGAATCTGAACTAGGTGGTGAAAGGTTCCCATTCATGGGATTGCTGGCAATGAGGATGGATCTTTAAGAGCCATCTGTGTCAGTAATCTACACAGTTCCTGCTCGACGGTTCTTCGAACCACTTTGAGATCTATTTATTTTTAAATTATGTGCATGTGTATTTGCATGCATGCATGCATATATGTACAAATGTCATGTGCATGCCTGGTGCTGGTGGAGGCCAGGAGAGGGCATCTGATCCTCTGAACCTGGAGTCACAGAGGGTTTCCAGACACCCTGGAGGTGCTGGGACTCCAGCCCAGGTCCTCTATAAGAGCAGCCAGTGCTTTTAACCAGAGTCATCTCTCGTGATCCATTTGAAAAGAGGGTTGGGGAGTCTTACAGCTAAGAGTTCTGTTTTTAAAAATTTAACTTGAAAGAGAAGAGAAGGGAAAAGAAAGCAAATAATGATCTCTCTTTGCAAATCAGATTAGGTAATCAAGTCAAGCAGCCTCACTGGAGCTTAAGCTACCCTCACCAAACTAAGCTAACCATACATACTCCATGTTCCATATGCAGCTTGGGGCTTGGGACACGGGCCTTCTCTCCCATCAGCTGTGTGATGAACTTGAGTGAAACGTTATCCTTAATCTATTTCTTTCCACCTACCTGCTCTGACATCATCCTCATGATTCCAGGTCATGATGAGGAAGAGTGAGTAGGTCAGGAATGCAGGGGCAGCCTATCTCTGACAAAGGGAAAAGTCAGTGAGTGCTGTGAGCAAGACTGTGTGAAGGCTAGCTTACAATGGCACTGGTGCTCCTGTGCCGGGGTTGTGCCAGCACCTCTTTCTGGGATCCCTCTGGACTCTGTTGCTCCATGGAGCTCTGCTGCTTGGAAAGTCTCCCTGAGTCCATGGACACAGCATATTGTAGGAATTAAATCGGTACATAATCAAGCCTCTTATGTGACAGGTAAATCTACAGAATGGATAGGCCAGTGCTCAGCCACGGAGATGCCAGGCCCCAAGGGCAAGTCATCACATCATTCTGAAGCTAACAGTTGGGCGTCAGCATTTGCACATTCACGTTGTATGTTGGCATGGCAGATGAAGAAGGAAACTGAGGATGGCGTGGGCCCATCTATTTGGGAGTTCTGCTTATTTCCAAATCACCATTATTAGCAGCAGATGAGGAAAGTTTAGGCAGAAGGTAAAGAAGAAAACTCACAAAAGCTGAGGGTTGTGATTCTTAGCTATTAACCCCGAGCGAAGTTGGAGAGTAGGAAGAAGCAGGGAGATGATGTAGGGCTATCCAACTCAAACAAAATCAATAACTTCATAGAGTTGAAAATGAGAAGTTGAGGCTGGCTGAGCAATAGAGGGATTGCTAGCATGTGCAAGGCCCTGAGCTCCATTTCTAGATCCCTGACCCCCCAAACATGTAATGGAAAGACAAAGCAGCAACTTTGGGCAGGAGGGGAAATGTAGCACAGTGATCGAGTACTCCCTTAGCATGTGTGAATGCCCCTGTTCAATCCCAAGCAGTCCCTGAAACTCAGTTCATTTAAAGAAGTAAATAAGAACAGCACCCCAGCTTCCTGAATGTGTCTGGAAGGCAATTTTCAGGGTACTGTTTGTGTGTGTGTGTGTGTGTGTCTGTGTGTGTGTGTGTGTGTGTGTGTGTGTGTGTGTGTGTGTGTGAGAGAGAGAGAGAGAGAGAGAGAGAGAGAGAGAGAGAGAGAGAGAGAGAGAGAGGAGGGGGGGAGAAGAGGGGTTATTGCTAGCAGGTAAGCTTTGGGTAAATAGCAGGGTGCAGTGGTGCACACCTTAATTCCGAAGAGGTGGAGGCATGAGGATCTTTGAGTTCAAGGCCAGGCTGGTCTATAGAGCTAGTTGCAGGATAGCCAGGGCTACACAGAGAAACCTT
>CABHPQ010157571.1:0-31801 GCA_902168405.1 Peromyscus aztecus
TTATTGTCCTGCATCAGAAGATACATGGCTTCCTTACTAACAAGTTCTTATTGTGAGGAACGTTTCAGTAATGGCTGTCAGCCCATGCCATGAAGGTAAGTTACCAAACCCAGGTGTTACTAAATTTACCACCAATGTATTTCAGAAGAGGAGACTCTGAAGAAGTATTTTGACCAACTTTTATTTTTTCTAATTTAGAGTCATTTACTCAGTTTTCTTGTCTAATATCTCAGGCTGGCATGTTCAGTATTATGCTGAAGAGAAACAGCAAAGATGAACATTCTTGTCTTCTTTCTAACCTCGGGGGAAATCTGTTAATGGTTCAGTTGAATATGATATGCACTGTAACCTTGGAATTGGCATGTGTTGTCATTTTTGTTGAGATAAATTCTATTTATACTTATTTTTTGATGAATTTTGCTATTCAGGGTTGTTGCATTTTGAAAAATGCTTTCTGTATTCATGGAAGTGAGTGCATAATTTTTAGCTTTCATTCTGCATTGTATTATGTGTATTGGTTGACATTATGTTGAAACATTCTTGCATCTCAGAGAAAAATGCCACTTGATTGTACACTGTGATACTTGTAATTTGTTGTTGAATTTTCTTGACTAGTATTTTGAAATGTTTTGCATCTATGTTGATCTAGCACGTTGGATTTTATTTCATTCATCTTATAATGTCTTTGACTTTTGCATTAGTGGTTACATTATTGATGGCTTTACCTCTTTGAGTATTCTTTGACCTTCCCAGGCATCTTTTACACTTTCTGATCTAATGATCATCTTGCTTAAATACAGTACCCATGCTTTCTTTCATTGGGAAGAAAAATATTTTTTCTTATTATTGTAAATTCACCTCTGTGTTTCTTTAATACTAGTGTCTCTTGAAGGCAGCATATATACTTTTTAAAAATCCAGTTGTGCTGGAGCTATGGCTGTGTGGTTAAGAGAATTTGCTTTTCAATCATGAAACTGGAGTTCCCATTCCAGCACTCATGTTGTAAGCCAGGCATTTGGTAAAATACCTACAACTGAGTCTTGAAGGGATTTGATGCTCCCTTCCAGCCTCTGCACATACACAAACATATGAAACTGTACACATATATGCACGTACACTTACACATTCTCACTCTCACACAAAAAGCAATAAATAAATCTTAAAAATACAAACATGAAACTATGATCGATTACTGTGTACTTTTCAATTAGAGAATTTAATCCATTTATATTCAAAATAAGCATTTATAAGTAAAGACCTACTGTTGCCAATTGCTAATTGTTTTCTAGCTGCCTAGAGATCTAAGTTCCTTCCTCTTTTACTATAACCTTATGATTTGTTGTTTTCCTTTCACTGGCATGACTTCCTCTCTTCCTTGAGCTTGTACATATCTACTGTAGTTTTTTTTATTTATTATTAGCATAAAATGTGGGCTTAATAGTCTATTTTTAAAAGATGATAACATTGGTAGAATATAGAAATTCTGAATTTTACCTCTAACCACTTACTATTTAATGATTTTTTTTTAATCTTCTTGGTGGTGAAATGAGAAATGTCTTCTATAGTCCCCTGTATTTAAACACTTAGTCCCCAGTTTGTGGCACTGTCTTGGCAGTTTAGTTCCTTGCAGGAGGAAGTTTGTCAGGGGTGCAGGGCAGACTTTGAGAGCTTAAGACTGTCTTTGTTTTCTGCTCCTATCTCCATGCCTGCTACTTGCCGCCAAGCCTACAAATATAATGGGCTTTTATCTGTTTGGAATTGTAAGAGAAAATGAACTCTTCCATAAGTCAGTTTTGGCCATAGTGTTATCACAGCAACAGGAAACTAATACACTCTTGTTTTGCTTAATTCTTTTTGTAATTTTCATATTAAAAAATCACATATTTTTCTATTATGTATACATTAAAATTATTTTAGTACCAAAATACGAGATGTACATACCAGTGTTACTGTATTACAGTACTTTTAACTTGAAAATATTCCTACCTTTACCACTGAGATTTATACTTCCGTGCTATCAATTAGCAATCTCGTATTGCCTTGAAGAACTACTTTTTAGCATTCTTTTAGTACAAAAGATTGAGTGTTGAACTTGCTCAGATTCTGCTTGTGAAAATCTTCATTTACTTTTATTTTTGATAAAATGTTTAGTCCAATAAAGTACTCTCTATCATTTTCTTTTTAGCAGTTTGAATATATCAACCACTTCTCCTGGCCTGTGGAGCTTTTGGGTTTGTTTGTTTTTGGTTCGTTGCTTTTTTTTTTTTAAATAATATATTGATAATATAATGGTGGCATTTGTAAATTCAATTTATCTCTCCTGTTGCTTTTCAAATAATGTTGTGGGTTCCTTTATACTTGTGTATGTGTGTCCATGTGTGTGTTTAGATGGGTGTGTGATTATTGTTTGTTACTCTTTATCCCCCATTGCTCTACCCTGCTGTTCGCATCTCCACTACCTCTCAAAAGACTCCCTCTTTTCCCATGTCACACATTTTCCATTATACTCTTTCCCCTGCCTTTGCTCCCATGCTTTCCTGATACTTTTATAAGTCTTTGGTTTTTGATAATTACATTTGAGAGTATACCTACAAATTTCTTTTTCTATTCAACCTACTCGGAGACTTTTGAGCTTCATGCATTGAAATTCCCACGTCTCTCCCCAGATTTGAGGTATTATTTCTTTAAGTGTTCTGCCTCTTCTTCTAAATATTATATCCAAGTGTACACCTTAGTTACTTGTTAATAGCTGTGATAAGACACCATAATCAAGTCAGCTTAGAGAAAAGTTTATTGAGACTTAGGCCAATGATCATCATAGCAAGGAGCATGGCAGCAGGCAGGTTTTCTGGGAGATCCCTTATACTTTTAAATTTCTTTATTATATTTATTATTTTATTTTTTATCTAGTTAAGTAATTTTGCTCCTTTTAAACAATCTGTATCTTTGTTATACACATATACTACATGTGTGTATGCAAATACAGTCATTCACGTATTGTTTTATTGAATTCATTGAGTTATTTATCTATATTTTCTTATGTGTCATTGAGCTTCCTTAAAGTAATTGTTTAATTACTTTTTATGCAAAAATAAGTCTTCCTTTGTAGCTGAAAGTTGTCCTATGTCCTGCCTGGGCCCGTGGCTGCTCAGACCCAAATAAACACACAGAGGTGTATATAAATTACAAACTGTATGGCCATTAGCTCAGGCTTATTACTGACTAGCTCTTACACTTAAATTAACCCATAATTCTTATCTATGTTTAGCCATGTGGCTTGGTAACTTTTCCCAGTTCTGCCTTGTCATCTTGTTTTCTCTATGTCTGGCTGGTGATTCCTGACTCAGCCTTCCTCTTCCCAGAATTCTCCTCATCTATTGCCTAGCCTATACTTCTTGCCTGTCTACTGGCCAATCAGTGTTTTCTTTATCAACCAATCAGAGCAACACATATTCACAGCATACAGAAAGACATCCCACAGCACTTCTCCTTTTCTGTCTAATCAAAAAGTGAAGGTTTTAACTTCAGCAAAGTAAAATTACATATAACAAAACATTTATCAAGCAAGAATTATAGTTACAATATCTAGTCTATTTGTATTTTGCAAAATTAAAGAAAATATTCTGTCATCTATCCTATATTTGTGAGTCTAAAGTTTCATATCTAATTTATCTTTTATCATAAATAAGGAAAATTACAATTATAACTATCTAGTCTTCAACTATATCAAAGACCTCAGAAGGATATAATATTACCTAAGTAAACAGGAAATGCATTGTAAGCAATTTCCAAAAATCTAGACTGACAGAGACAACTGCCTGCCTAGACAGTCACCCCAAATTCCTCTGTAGCATTGGGGCACCCATCTTCAGTCTATAGGCCTAGAATCTCTCAGTCACTTCTCTCTGTGTGCTGTAGAATGTCTAGCAGTTTCTTCTGCATAGCAGGAACATAAAGGACCATCTTGCCTTGTTAAGTTCAGTGTTCACCTTCCTATGGGTCCCGCATATCCATTTAATACAACAAACTGTCAATCAGTCAATGCAAGGATACTTTTTTTTTTCCCAGTGGTTAAAAAAGCAAACTCCATAATGAGTTTCTCCAATGCCCATTATCTTCTTTAAAGCAGATTGGTACTGCCAGGAGCAGACATGTCTCAATGTCCAGAAAGTCAAAGTTCTTAAAACATTTTAAATGCCATATTCTATAGATCTTAGAAATGTTTGAAGATTACCTACCTAATTGAAATATATCTTGTATATCTAGAAAACTTAACTAACATGACTATAAGTTTGATTATAGTAGATGACTAATTATTAATCTGTATTTCTCAACTATACATTACAATTTCAAACGAGTTGTACAAACAAAATACTTTAAACAAGAGTAAAAATATGCATACAGTATAACAAAATTAACTTTAAATTTGTATGAATAAACTAAAAATCCATAGCAATATAAAACACTTTAAGCAAATTATTGCTCTTTAAATGTAGATTCAATAATCTACCCTTTTATTCTATCATATCTATATTCTATATTTCTATATAATATTCCCCTTTTTTCTTTTAGAAGGAAATTGACTATGACCAATAACAATTTGTAACCAACAACCTAAACAAAGACAAACATCCATAAACTATTTTTTGGGAATGTGGGCATAGTGTTCTAGGCTACTTCCTGCAGACAGGGGGCACTAGTAGTCTTATGGGGATCCTGAGAAAATTCAAGATAATGGTCAAGTCCTGGGAAGACCGGCTATAAACTTTGTTGACAGGTACTATCTGTTAAGGTTCAGGAGGTCTGGCTTGATCAAATCTGGTCCATCTTAACCTGGAACAAATCCACAGCCACTTGCTTCCTGTGCAAATGAAGGCAGAGCCTCCTTTCCAAAGCAGCACATCCTTAGATCCAAATTTTGAAGTCAAGGTACCTTTAAAATATACATATTGGTTTAACTGAGTAGCTTTTACGATCAAATGTCTTTCTGCAGTTAAAAATCCCAAAGACAATATAATCCAGACTCTCTGTGTAATATCCATCCATGTGGCTTATTTTTTATATTAACTTTACTTTCTCTTTAAAGACTTTATTTTTAAAAAAACAATTTCTTTATATAACTGTCTATATTCGTTTTCCTCTCTCTTCCAAGCCTGCACACATTTTTACACACATTGTGAACTGTTTAGGGTTTATTTCATCTGATTCTGTGTTACTGTAAATCTATTGCTTTAAACTGCAGAGTGGTTAGAACAGAAGTGGCAGCCTTGGCTGTTAATTCCACCCACCTCAGCTTTTCAACATGGCTGTGGTACATTTATTGCCAGCATGTAGCACAGAAATCTTTTTGTTTTTTGTTTTGTTTGTTTGTTTGTTGTTTGTTGTTTTTTGTCTGTACTAGCAAAGGTTAAATCCACCACGCACTACACTGTGCTGCTTGGAGACGCCTCTGTGTACTGTGGTGGGAATTTGCCATGCTGCACTCAAGCCCATACCCTGTGAACCTGCCATACTGTAGCTCAAGTCTGAATGCCACATTATCTCTGTACCTTGGCATCTCTATATCTTGACCCACATGAGACATGAAGTAGAAAGCTGTTTTTGGCTCTGTTACTGTGTTTTTAGAAGCCCTTTTTAAACTCTTTTAGGCCTTATGGAAATTGGAGAGCCCCATGTTAATATGCCAAATGTAGTATGAAAGTTTCTCCAGTCCTGCCCGGCTCCATGGTCCCTCAGTCACTTATGAAATAATCATCCAGAAGCTTAAATTGATTAATGGATAATAAATGTAGTCCCCCTCTAGTGATGTCATTTTCCTTGGAATTCATTCCTTATTCCTCAGCATCTCATACCACGGATTGCGTTTAGAGATTAACAATAATAGTCACTTTCAGTTTACTACTGACACCTTAATCTGTCAGCACGATTAAGGATTCTGAAGCTTCTCAGACTTTTTCTTTAGATATGCATGTTTCACCTCTCGTGTTCTTTCTTTGGAAGGAAGTTTCACAATGGTTTGCCTTCTGTTGCTCTTACATGGACATTCTGGAGCTAAAAGAGTTGTACCTCAATTGCACAAACATATGAACCTTCTAGACCTCCTTCAGGGTCAAATTAACTAACTCTGTATGCTTTTGAGAGCTCAGTCAAAGACTCACATTTGCTATGAAAGGAGATGTTCATCACAAAAGGACTATAAACTATCTCCTCATAGGTTTACAGTAAGAAATTTGATGGCAGAGAAAATTAAAAGCATTTGCCTCCCAAGGATTCTTATCTAGAAATAATTCATGGTTCTCCTTTTAAGTGACAAAAGAAATGTTGACTATCAAATAGCCACCAGATTATGGACAGCTTTACAAACTGGTTGTATTTATTATTTTCACCGTGCAGATAAAGCCAACAGATACAAAACATTTCATTGATTTACAAACTCAAGGTAATCAACTGTGGGTATTGACTCCAGAAACTACACCATATCAACTACTGGCATTTCATTACTCTGGTTGGTCACTTAAAAAAAATCGAGAACTTTTTATGTTCTTATATGCATTAGCAACAATGTGCTATCAACACTTTCTTTGTATAAACTATGCCATTCTTGCATAAACATCAGGCATTTTATTTTAGGTGCAAGATGTTTTTATTGAAAGAAATGAAGTGGTTTTCCATATTTATGTTGAAAGCTCTGCAAGGCACGCCATATACTTTACTTGCTTATTTGTCACAAACTACTTTCAATTTATTAGCCAATCAGCCAGGTTGAAACATAATTTTTACTATTGAACTCCTTGCAGGAACTTCAGAAAATAAAAGTGTCTTTTATTAAGATTTCTAAGCCTAAAGTATCAATTACCCCACCACAACACTGAAGGAGCAGTTTTCTGGAGTGCTGTAATCTTCACACAAATGCATTTGATATTATACCAATGGCATAAAGATCACCTACTCCTCAGCAGTTGAAAAGCTTTGACTTCAATGTCCCAGGAGATAGGTATCTCATGTGGATGGTATACTCCTGAAAAGTTCCTTTAAAACTGTTTTTTGGCAAATTTTACTGTGTGATCCTAGGGTGATTCTCTCGCGAGAGCCATTTGTTGATCTTGTGTAGTCACACTTATTGGTAGAATACTGGAACTCTTCCCATTCTTCTAAAATCTAAGTTCTAGCCCAAGGTTCAGGAATTGAAAAGGGGACCTTAGTAATCCATTCTGATGCCAAAATACTCATTAAGTAATCTGAATATCAATTTCTGATGGGTCTCAGTTTTCTTCTGGCAAAAGAAAAATAATTAACAATATGATATTTTCCTTTTTTTCTTATTTTGTGATGTTTGTATGTTCTCTCTCTCTCTTTCTTTCTCTCTCTCTCTCTCTCTCTCTCTCTCTCTCTCTCTCTCTCTCTCTCTGTATGTATACAAGTTTACAGATACCACAGTGACTGTGTGGATGTCAGAGACACAACTTTGGTTATCAGTCCTTGCCTTCCACCCTATTTGAGGCAGGGTATCTTTGCTGTTTGCTATTACAAATGCCAGGCTAGCTCTCCCACAAGCTTCCAAAAAAGTCTCTCCCTCTTCCTCCTATGTCTGTCACTGCATGAATATTTGGATCACATTTAACACAAATTTCTAAATGGTCTTATTAAATAAAAAACTTAGGGGAGCCAGGTATTGGGGTGATTTCTGAAAAGTCAGAGAAGTAGAACAAGCCACAGCTAACCTCACCTCGCCAACTTCTCAGCCGATCCTGTTTCCTCAAACTGGAAGCCTCTGAGTCCTCATCCGAATAGATCTCAGCTGAACTGCTGCTGAAAGCTTAAAAGCCTAAAAGTTTAAAAAGCTTCTAGTTCCTAGTTTTCACACCTTATATACCTTTTTGCTTCCTGCTATCTCTTCCTGGGATTAAAGGTGTATGTCATCATGCCCGGCTGCTTCCAGTGTGGCCTTGAACTCAGATCTGGATGGATCTCTGCCTCCATAATTCTAGGATTAAAGACGTGTGCTACCACTGCCTAATCTCTATGTTTAATATAGTGACTGTTCTATTCTCTGACCCCCACATAAGTTTATTGGGGTGCATAATATATCAACCAAAATCACAAGTGTACACTACTGTGCTGACTTTATGTGGATGCTGGTGATTCTAACTCAGATAGTCTCATGTGCATGGAATGCAATTACCCACTGTTCTGTTTCCCCATTCCAGTGATACGTTCTTAGAAAGAAAAGCCTTATAAAATGAAAATGATAATTTATTATTTGAAAAAACAAACAAACAAACAAAACCAAAAAAAAAAAAAACTGTATGCTGTGTCCAGGACACCAAGTCCTTCTGAGAAAAGAACAGATCTATGGATTTAACCCTCAAAGTTCAAAAGAAAACAATGTTTAAGCTGATTACTCTAATTGCAGTTGAAAGGCAAATTAGGTGAAGGTTAAAAGAAACTCAGGATGAGATAATGTATGAATTACATATGTTTTGAATTTAATGAGTTTATCTAGAATGAACACCATTTGGTTCATCTTTTTGGTTTTTGTTGTTTTGGTGGTGATGGTCTGGTTGTCCTTGAAACGGGGCCTCAGGATATACTCCACACCGACTTTTAAGTCATGAGCAAACTCTTCTTCACCTCAGTATTGGAAATGAAAATGTGAGCCACCACTTATGGTTCTTAGCTCATCTACTTTGCACATCTAGAACATGTCTATAATTTTCTTGAGAGGCTGCCCCTCACGATGCTTTTTTGATGTTTCAGTAATATAATTATATTTTCTCTACATATGGAAAGACTATTCTTCTATGGATGTTAATCTAAATTTTATTGTTTTGCTGCGCCTCATTCTTCATCCTTTTGTGACAGTTATCATACAGTAAGTGGCTAAATTGAAGTTCTAAACAAATAGTCCTTGATAAAACAATTACATAATACAGTTGGTTCAAATATTTACATGTAGGCATGGGCTCTGCTCAGCAGGATCTGTTTCTCTATAGTATATGTCACTGCATTCATAAAAATTGAGCCCTTGCTAATATGCTTGACTCATTGTGATGTTCATGTAGGAGGAGTCTAGCCATTTAGAAAATCCTCTAGCAAGGACACCACAAATTGTATAGGAAACAACACAGGAGGTGTGGTTTATTTGGCTTAGCAGCAGCAATTCTGGGCAGCAACTGTTTATTTGGATCAGCATTACTGTATGTTAGCCAATATATCTGACTGAGCATCATGAGCTCTACAAAGACAATTAGCTGATATTTCATAAGGTATAATGCCAAAGAATCTTAGGTGTTCTGGGAGAAAAAGGTCTGGCCAATTAAAAATAAAATAAAGGACAATTGAACCAAATGCCTACATGTAGATTTTTCTCTGTTTCAAGGATTTGTACCTTTATATATTTGCATTTGCATACATGTGCAGAAAACAAAGCCTGCTAATTTGAGATTACATGTGTTTCTATTTTGGTAATACAAAAAAACTGGGCTGCATTTTCTCTTTTGCAAATCTGGCTTTAGAGGTTTGTTCCCCCCCCCCTTTGGTCTAGAATAGCTTTTGGACTTGAGCATGGGGAAAAAAAAGAAAGAAAGAAAGAAAAGAAAGCTTTATAATTTCTGGTCACTGAGTGTAAAAACTCTCATATTTTAGATTTTTTGTTCCAATTTAGAATATGTTATACTACTAATATTCACAGAGAGGAGATTGTATAAAAAAAGATCATAGGTTTGGATCTAATTCCTGGCTATATCTTTTACTTGTTAGGGAGTAATTGTCAAAATTAGCCTTATTGAAATTTAGTTCCTTCATCTTTAACAGCAGTTCTCAACCTGTGGGTCACAAGGAGTCAAAATCTTTTGGAGTCAAAAGATTCTTTCACAGAGGTCTCCTAAGACCACCAGAAATCACAGACATTTACATTTCATAACAGTAGCAAAATTACAATTCTGAAGTAACAGTGAAATAATTTTATGGGAGGAGTTCATCACAGTATGAAGAACTGTATTGAAGGGTCACAGTGTTAGGAAGGTTGAGAACCACTGATCTGTAAGATGATAGAAGTTTCACACAAACCATTATATATGGAATCATATTTGGTAGTCTTATGTAAAATCCAGTGTACTTTTGTTCTGCCTTAAATATCTACATGCCACCATCAGATAGGAGAGAGGAGAACAAGAAGTCACCATTAAGATACCAGACAGAGGATCACATCATTATGAAGACACATTTCTTCTCAACTTTTAACTCTGTAAACCTTATAACCCAGTTACTAACCCTCTTTAACATGACATGGAAAAACTTTGTGGAAATTTATCTTTTTAAACTTCCTAAAGAAGACAGATACATTTTCCTGTTGAAATTTGATTAGTAAGAGCCAATTCTCTCTCTCTCTCTCTCTCTCTCTCTCTCTCTCTCTCTCTCTCTCTGAAAATAAGTTCATATTGGTCATTTTCTCTTGACGAGTACTAAAGTCTTAAAAAATATTCATTTTGACTTGATACATATGAGTTCAAAGATGGGTAGCTAGTGGGACTGTGAAACTTTGAATGTCAAAAAAGTTTTCTCTGGTTAAGAATAAGTCACCAAAAGAGCAGATAAATACAAAGCCTTCTGTTCTCTAATCCATATTACTCAGCATCAATCTTGGTCCATTCTTTCCTGTTATAATTGAATGTCACTGTCTACGTAATTTATGAGCAATGTAAAGGGTTTTGTCTTATATTCTGAATCTAGAAAAGCCTTGGCTATCTGTATTTAAAATGGCCTTCTTGATGCAGAAAAACAAATGAACATGTACTAAACATATTGGAAAGACATTATAACTCTGTAACTAACCATTTCACACAGTAGATATTAACCTGTCCGAGAGAGAGCAGAACCCTTGTGGCCTAAATCCTTTCTTAAAGGATCACCTCTTAGCACTATTATATGACAATTAAATTTCAATGTGATCTTTAAGAAAACATTCAAAACTTATCACTCCTTATATGCCATCTGAAAAGAATGCTTTGCACAATCTGGAAAAAAAACTATAGCAATAAGATCAAACCAGCTTGGTGCATAGCATTATTAGAGCATTTAAGGTCAACTGTGTAACACATCATTTCATGTGTATCCTTCTAACGTTTCCCCTGCAATCTGTATAGACTTACCACTATATGGTATCATTGGCTAATGTACCAGGAAAGTTCAAAGTAGTTATTGTAAGGAAAAATGATGAGGTTGTCTTAATTAGTTTGCAGGAAAAAAGTAAATTCAGTGCATGCAAATTGAAAAGTGGACGGCTGGAGTTCTCATTAAGTGCATATTAGTTTGTATTAGCATGCTGCTGATATGTCTGCTGGACTTCACTCTTGCTGTGTAATGAATGGTGTGTCCACAGTGTCTTCAGGATCATCAAACCTAAGGCCTCTTACCTTCCATTTGATTTCTTTTCATTCTAATGGCATATTGATGATAATAATTATATGTACATATGTATATGAAGTATTCCTTAATTTATGAAACTCATTCCTTATGTTGAAAACACAAATGTATACTTTTTGAAAATCAATTATAAAATCAGGGGAATATTTATTCAGCTAAATTTGACAGCTTTTAGATAAGCTGAGACTTACTTATACTCTATTTAGATGCATTTTATTATTTATGTATATATCTGCATTTGTATGTACATATGCATATATATGTCAATGCCCACAAAAGCTAGAAGACAGTGTTGGAACCCTTAGACATGGAGTTACAGAAGAGTGTAAGGCACCTGACATCAGTGCTTAGAACTAAATTTGGTCTACTGGAAGAGCAACAAGTACCACTGAGACAACTTTGTTTTCCACAGAGTCTCTGTCATATTGAAATCCATATCCTGTAATAGTTCTGAGTTATTTCTATGAAAATGATTGTGAATAGTATTTGTGTATGTGTATGTGATATGTGCATATGTGTTTGCATGTGAGTGTGCACACATAAGAGAGAGAGTATGCATGTGTTTGTGCATGAATATGGTGGTCAGAAGGTGACACTGGGCATCTTCTTTCATCATCTTCCACATTATTTATAAGGCATGTCTCCTGCTGAACCTGGACTTTGCCAATGTCAGCTACTCGAGCTAGCCAGCTTGCTCTGGAGATCCCCTGTTTTGGTCTTCTGAGTGCTGGGACAGCAATCTTCTGACACATCCACAGCATGCCTGACCTTTATGTGGGCTTAGAGGATCAGAACACCAGTCCTCACACTTGAATGACAAGTGTTTAATCCACTGAGTCATTCCAAGTTCCACATTACATAATTAAAGAAGAAAATAGATTTATGTGACTCCTTATGCTTGTATTAATTTTATAAGGATTAGTTGGGGGTTCTAAAGGGTAGTTTGGAAATAACAAGAGCACCAGAAGTCCATTTAGATAGCGAGAAAATGAATAGAGTGTTACAAAAACATAAATGTGATTATAGGTGTCATATCCAAGACTCAACTTTTATTTCCTCACTTGAAATCTAAGTTTAGCCAGTTCCTTGCAGGAGAACACAGTGCTTGCACTCTTTGAATGGGATTGGATTCTTATTGTCCACTTTGTAGATCTGATTATCTAGGAAGAAGAATGCTGCAACCCAACAGTGTGGCACAGTGATTGCTCTTTGGTTTTTAAATTATCACACTCAAAAATTATCTTTTAGGCTTTACAGTGGAGTGAGTTCTCCAGAAAAACAGAACTGATTTCATGTGGACAAGTAGGTAAGCATATAGACAATAGATAAATGATAGATAGATAGATAGATAGATAGATAGATAGATAGATAGATAGAGATTTTTAAATACAGACTATATGTATAAATGACACATAGGTGATAAATGATTGATGATAGATAGATGATGATAGATGAAGAATAGACATATATATGTAGATAGATGATAGATGACTGATAGATGATATATGAGTAATGATAGATGACAGATGAATATAGATAGATAGATAGATAGATAGATAGATAGATAGATAGATAGATAGATGACAGATAGATAATATAAGCTGGTTGTTATAGATGATTTAATTTAAAGAATGGCTCATGTACCACTGAGGCTGTTCTATCTGAACTGTAGAATGGGCTACATGATTAGATAGAGAAACCTAGGAGAGTTCATGCTACAAATCATTTCTGAAGGCTGCCCGGATAAAAGATCTCTCCTATTTTATTTACTTATTTTATATTTATTTCATTTTTTGAGAATTTTGTGCAAGAGTGCTGATTTACATAATTTCTGTATCTTTTCTTCTCCTGTGGCACCCCTCTACTTCTCAAGTTCAAGGCATATTCTTTATTATTGTCACACACACACACACACACACACACACACACACACACACACACACTTGTATATGTAAGTCCAATCTGCTGAATTCATTTAGTGTTGTTTTTCTGTGTATGTGTTTAGGACTGACTACTTGGGGTTCAATAACTGACTAGGGAGCAATAGGCAATTAATGGCTGCTAAGAATAGGGGTATTTCTCACTCAGAGAGGTCAGTCTTCCATTCTATTCAAATTTTCAACTGATTGGATGAAGCTTACTTATCTTCTGGACTGCACACTCCTTTACCCTACATTCGCTGATTTTAATGTGAATTTCATCAAATAAGCCCACACATACAAAATCTGAATAAAAATTGTAATCATTTTAACAGAATATAGCAAAATATGTTCTTAATTTTAGGAAAAACAAATAATCAAAGTCGATTATTTAAATAAAATAAAATGCAAGAAGATATAAAAGGGTCCATAAATAGTTCCATTAATATGTAAAAATCAAAATATAGGTGTGTTATTATGGCTGATTCTGTAGCATTGAGGTTCATGAAAAAATATAAAATTTGATTCCCATTTGCTTCATATAAAAAAATCAGGGGCTGGAGAGATGGCTCAGTGGTTAAGAGCATTGGCTTCTCTTCCAGAGGTCTTGAGTTCAATTCCCAGCAACCACATGAAGACTCACAACCATCTATATTAGGATTTGATGCCTTCTTCTGGCATTCAGGTATACATGCAGAATACTTATACAAAAAAAAATCAGCAGCATGTTTATAGTGAAGTATCTGAAAAAAAGAAACTGTCAATTTTAAATCCTGAATATAAATTAGAAAATAAATTTGATGTATTTAGTGTTCAAATTTTCTTTCCATCAACCAGTTTATATCTCTTATTTCTATCTTGATTAATATGAAAAATTGTAATTACCTATAAAAGCCCTAGGGATCTTGGCAAATAAATAAATAAATAAATAAATAAATAAATAAAAACCCTCTAAGGAAACATTATATTTCAGGGTTCATAGCCTTCATAGGCTTAAAAAAATAAAACAGAAATAACAAACTCAACTGTAATAATTCAGTTTTGAAGAATAACATTTCCATGAAGGATACTCTGTCAAAGAAGATGTAGGAAAAGCGCTACCCTTGAAAAATAGCAAAATAATAGAACAATTTCAAAGATGTGATGAAGTAATTTTGAAACTAAGAAATGTAATAATGTAAAAAGAAGGAAATAAAGAAGGCGTGTTTCAATGAATAGATCAAATAGAACCATAGGGATTAACAGTATAGTCATTAAAATTGAAACAGCCAATCATGTATGCAATACTAGATAAAGCTAAAGAGAGAATGAGTAGCTAAAAGGTATATTTGAAGAAATTATATAGGGTACAGTGACAATTAAAAACAGAAAATGGAGAATTTAAAAACATTATAGATTAAATAAAAGAAGCAATCGAATAATAACAATTACTGTAAAATAAGAAAAGGTACCAACTAGAAATTTTTATATGGAGGTTTAACATCTAAGAAATTATCAGAATTTGAGCTAAGTCCTTATATAGCACACATATTTCTGACAGAAGTAAATAAGAATAAATCCAGACATACACAGTGAACTGAAATATGAAATGCAAAGATAAGGAGGTATTATTAAGAGTAATTATGCCATTGCTGAAAATTAATGTCAATTAGAATAAAGGCTTTCTCCTTTTGTTACCAAAGAGTCTGAAGGTGATAGAAACACTTCTAAAAAATACTAAGGAAAAATCAAAG
Organism: Peromyscus aztecus; assembly: GCA_902168405.1. Taxonomy (NCBI): domain Eukaryota; kingdom Metazoa; phylum Chordata; class Mammalia; order Rodentia; family Cricetidae; genus Peromyscus; species Peromyscus aztecus. The sequence goes on from CABHPQ010157571.1 coordinate 15,077, forward strand.
AAAAAGTCAATCTGGAATTCTAAGCCCTATTAAACTGTCAAGGAGATGGAGCAGAAAATGAAGATATTTGCAGAGATATATTAAGACTCTGACAAAGGAAAAAAATCATGGAGCACAAAATGAAAAGACACGTTAGCAATTGGGAGAAACAGTTGCAGCTAGCAAATAGGAAAAGATGATTAAGTATAAAGCAATATGAATTCTTGAATATATTTGGTAAATAGTTACTATGGGAGACACTACCTCCCTACTAGTAAATAACCCCTGTTACTCAAATATTAAAAATGGTAATAGTTATCCCTAAGGAAGACATAGTACAAAAGCATGAATTGGCTGTTTAAAACCTGGGACTTAGCAGAGACGCTTGGCTCAGCCTAGGAGGAGGGGACTAGACCTGCCTGGACTGAGTCTACCAGGTTGATCTCAATCCTCGGGGGAGTCTTTGCCCTGGAGGAGATGGAAATGGGGGGTGGGCTGTGGGGAGGGGGGCGGGGCGGGAGGGGGGAGAATGGGGGAATCCATGGCTCATATGTAAAGTTGAATTATATTGTAAAATAAAGTAAAAAAAAAAGAAAAAAAGGGGAAAAAAAAGAGTTTTCCTAATCTACTGTGGTGAGTGGAACCTGGTGATAATTTGTCTGGGAAATAATACCTAATAGAATAAAAATGAACAAACTCTGCAATCAGTTAAATTTATCCCTTACATGAATTTTGACCATATGGTTAGAAAGCAGCATTTCAAGGTGCTTATGCCTTATTCCTACAGATAGAGAATACAAACAGTAAGGAAGGCAGTGGACAAGCTGTCCATCAGCACACAGCTAGGGTCAGAGTGAAAGTGATCAGCATTGGAGGTGAAGCTAATAAAACTGCACATGTAAGCAGGGTAGTGGTGTTGCATGCCTTTAATCCCAGCACTCTGGAGGAGGCAGAGGCAGGGGGATCTCTGTGAGTTCCAAGCCAGCCAGGTCTACAGAGCAAGTTTTAGGACATGCAGAGCTACAACTCTGTCTCAAAAAAACAATTAAAAAAAAACCTGCACAAGTTAACAAGACTCAGTTCTAAGGCTGTGCTACTCCATGATGGGAACCACAAACCACAAACCACAAACCAGTTGTGGGTGAATACTGTAAGTATGATAAGTTACATGTGCATTTTAAATACAGACAAGGATAGCATTATACCTATGAGGGTATATAAGTATGTGAAAAATTTAGAATAATGGATGAAACAGAAAAACCAACTTCAAGAAAGAAAAGGAAAGAGCATTTCATTATACCTAAAATTCATTCAGTCCTTTAAAAACAGCATTTGAAAGAACTATAACAAATAATTATTATTTTGACTATAAAATATAGAGGCATTATGTTTGCATAGTAAGGATAGCTGCTTATTTTCTTCTGAACTTATCCTTATTTTGGAATATTATTACCCAATTTATACAAATTAAACATGTAAACTAAATAAATGTATTACAAATTAAGTTAATGCCTTTGGGTAAAGATATTAAATGAAATCATGATAGTTCCACCTATCTATAATTTTACAGGCATTCCCCTCATGTAGATACTTTGCTATCATACTTCCATGGTGACATTTCTTTCTTTCTGTATGTTAGTCTACAGAGAAACCTAGAATTCTAGAACATTAAATTCACTGTGACATTTAGCTGTAATTTTTTTTAATAGTGGTTAATGTACTGTGTAGGCAACACCTTCTCTACCCTGAAAGTTGTTCTTCCTGGAAGAACAATCACCTGTTACTTTGTTTTCCCTATAACATTGCTGTCTGTGTGCAGCTGGCTTTACTATAAAAATGCATTTTTTCTTTAATTTTTGATGATGTGTATTTATTTCGGATGTACATGAGTGCAGGTGCTGCAGATGCCAGAAGAGGTCACTGAATTCCCTGGACTCAGATTGTACAGACTTGTGAGATTCCTAATTTGGGTGCTGGGAACTGAACTTTGCAAGAGCAGTACTTGCTTTGAACCTCTGAGCCATCTCTCCTGATGCTAAAAATTTGATTTGAGGGATTAAGAGGGTTCCATAGCTTTTAAACCCTGGCAAATTTGTCAAGGTATTCTATGAGGAAGTTGTATTTATATCCCAGATTCCTGCATTACCACAGCATACCCAGTCCTTCTCATTACATCTGTTGTGAAGTCAATGCTGCTAATACATTACTTTTCAGCTAAAGGTGGCAATAGGCTCGTTTTTCCATTAATAATCAAAAGAACTGGCACATATTGTCATGGAATATTTTACTCAAGTTTTTGAGACTCCTTAGAAACTTTCATGTCTGATCCTCAACTTTCTTTCCAAGGCAACACAGAGGCTATGACTGATGTGCACTATTCACCCTATGCATGCCAACATGCTAGCATTTTGCTTTTCTTGAGTTTTGTCTTTTTTTCCCCTTTGGCATTAGGTCTAATTTCCTATGCTCCCTTTTACAATGAGTAATATTTCATTTTGTCATAAAACTGGGTATAAAATTTTACAGATTTTATATTTTGTTTCTTGCAGTTGTTTGTCTGTTTAATGGTAGACACTTATTTTCCATGTGTCAATTTAGGTAAATGAAAATAACATATGTTCCCTTTAAAAAACAAAGTGGTCCTCCTTTTTTCTTAAAGAACTGGAGCTGTTTTACATCATTTAGTTTTGAAAGTGGAAATTTAGTGTTTCCATTAAGAGAAAGTTCCTGTCTCTATTTAATGACAGCTTCTTTTGCTGCTGCAGATAGAATTTTGATTGTGAAATTTATATGAGTGATGGAAATGTAGCATTCTAAAGAGTCTCTCCTCAAATTCAAGTGGTTTCATTAAATGAAATTACTAATACTTTCTTACATCCAAATGTTTCTGTAACTTTGTCTACTAAAACCTGTGGAGGGAAAAAAAGAATGGTTGTTAAAAAGATGGATGCCTACTTTTTATCTTATTCACTTAAGGATTCTGGAGGGAAAGCACTTGATTTCATATATCAACTAATTGCCAAACTGCTTAGTTTCAGCTCCTAGCAAAAAGCAGAGGCCTCCTGACAGAGCAAATGGCAAGTTCAGTGCCTAAGAAACAAACTACAAGTCTTCTCTTCCCAGAGATGCTTACTTGAGTCATTGGGTGGGTTCCTGTTGCTCCTGCAGCCTTTTTCAATCAACTTTCCTGGTAGCTTGAAAAAGAAGATTGAGATTAAACACAGACACTGAGGTGTTAAATGCAATTCAGGACAAAGGTGAAAAACTTCAAGGGTTCCAATACAAAATTTTCTGCATTATCATTCTATTAACCTAATTGAAGGACTCTATATTTATCTTAAATAAAGTAAATGGATCTGAAGCCTTTTACTTTTTATACTTCTCTTACTTAAACATGTCTTCCTTTTCAATAACAACATCAGTGGTTCAGCTTTATATCCACCCATAAGGGAGGTGATGCAGTAATCGCCCTCCTGTGCCTGGGATATTTCATTCAGCTCCATGGCTTGCACGTTCACGCATGCAAGAGTTCCTTCTCTTCTTGCCCTCTGACCTCTTCTCTTCTTCCCTTCTTCTTGTCCTTCCTTTTGAGGCTTACAGCATTCCATATTTGCTTGTTTGCTTGTTTGTCAGAGACACGATTTCACTTGCCTAGAATCTGATGTGGAGAGCAGGCTGGCTTCAAACTCAGAGATCCACGTACCTCTCCCCCCTGAGTGCTGGACTTAAAATAGCACATGCTGACCGTATCTATGTACATTTTACATTAGTCAAGCATTCCTTAATGAAACTAAAAGATATGAATAACGTTGACACAGCTTGGTAGATTAAAATTTCATCCTTCACAATTTCTTTTTGCTAAGCCTTGTACTTGTTCCCTGCAAGTTCCCAGAGCCAGTGCTTTCCAGGGACACCTGCAGTGTCTAGTGCTGCTGGTACTCAGTTCTGTCACACAGATGACTGGAATTTTAGCTGTCTGCTTTGTTCCTGACACATTAAGATAGTACTAGTATTTGACAAAGCTCACTTAGCCGATCTGAAATGGAAAGCAATTACATCTGCATCCTAGGGTGAGTCTCTGACTCATTGCTAAATGTATCCTTTCCTTATCCTGATTAAACACAACTACACAGGTTGGTATTAGAGGGCCACCTGAACTGCCCTCTGCTGTTTTGGCTCTCTCTTGACCTTCCCCCTACTCTGCCCTTGCCACACGAAGTAAATACTTCTTTGAAATGCTCAAAACACCTGGTCCCTGATTTTCACTCTTATCTTTGTAGTGTCCTTTTCCACATAGTTTACTGCCTCCATCTGAAGCCTAGACTTATTTTTGTTCACCCATTAGTTCCATCCCCTTCCATATGTTGTGAATTGATAATGCTCTGACAGGCATCTTCACTGTGCCAGTCTACCACATGTCTGGTTTTCTTTTTCTCTTGTTTTTTTCTTTCTTTCTTTTTTTTTCAATTGAAAGGGGAATGCCTTCAGGTAAAGTAAGAAATTCAAACTCATTTCACCAGCTATTTCCTCTTCACATATTTAGGTCTCCTGTCTGCCCCCTGAAGTCACTGGATTTATTACTAGAACTCCTTCTCTTAATTAAAGCTAACAAATGAATCACTCCTTGTCTGCCTCTCCAATTAAGTCTTTATTAGCCCCTTTATACAATCTAACATGTCAGAAGAAGTGAGATGGGAGAAAGACAGGATGATTTTAATCTCTGCAGCTAATAGTTGCAGAGATTTTAACAGGATGTAGCTTACAAATTAAAAAAAAACCCTCATATTTAAATGTGAGTTATTTTAAGTTTGTTTTGACATTGCTTATGGAAGAGCATACACAACAAAATTAACAAAATTCCTCTTTCTAAATAAGGAACTCATGGATATTCAACCTTCTCAAACTCTGTTTTGGCAAGTGAAGAGATTGAGGCTAAATGAGCAACTATATTCTCACTACTCATGAACAAGAGATCCATGGAATCTGTCTTAGTTGGGGTTTTTTTTTGCTGTGAAGAGACAGCAGGACCACAGCAACTCTTATAAGAAAAGCATTTAATTGGGGCTGGCTTACATTTTCAGAGGTATAGTTGATTATCCTCATGGTGAGAAACATAGCAGCATGCAGGCAGACATGGTGCTGGAGAAGGAGCTGAGAGTTCTACATCTTGATCCTCAAACAACAGGAAGTGTACTGGCTTGAGCTTCGGTCACCCCTAGTGACACATCTTCTCGAACAAGCCACACCTACTCTGATACGGCCTCTATGTGACCATTTTCATTCAAACTATCACAGAGTCCCAATATTATATTTAGGAATTATGTTGTTATTCAATATAGTACTATAATTAATATGTTGAATTCTTTGTTCGAAAAAGTATTCCAGTGTAATGCCCCAGGCTTCCTTAAATATAACACTGATAATGCACTTTGGAATCCTTTTCCTTGTTCTATAAGACTTGGGCTTTTGTATAGAGAGGAAAATGAAGGAGAAGAACCGAACATAAGTGGAAATGCTCATCACAGGGCCCATGATGGGTGCTTTGCAAAAATTGCCTACTCTTGTTGATCAAAGGACACATTCATTGATCAAGAAGAAGTGAATGAAAGCATATGATCCTAGGCTTATGATGAAGTTTCATCTTGATTAACCTACTATATAATAATTTGAAATGATCATAACTACCAGAACATGACAGTTTAACAATACAGACTACTGTAGCAGGCCAGTTATATGTATAGCTGTAAGTTTTCCTGTGTCCTGCCTGGCCCGTGGTCAGGACAATTCTCTCTCATCCACAGTCCCACAGCTGCTTATAAAATAATCACTCAGAAGCTCATATTAATTATAACTGCTTGGCCATTAGCTCAGGCTTATTACTGATTATCTCTTATACTTAAATTAACCCACAATTTTTATCTATGTTTAGCCACGTGGCTTGGTACCTTTTCTCAGTTCTGCCTTGTCATCTTGCTTCCTCTGTGTCTGGTTGGCGGCTCCTGACTGAGCCTTCCTCTTCCCAGCATTCTCCTCATCTGCTTGCCCACCTATACTTCCTGCCTGGCAACTGGCCAATCAGTATAGTGGTATTCTATTTGTACTGAAATGTGATTTTATTTGTATGTTAATAAATAAAGTTGCCCAGAGGTCAGAGTTTAGCAAGCCATAGCGAGAGCTGGGCGTGGTGGTGCATGCCTTTAATCCCAGTACTCAGCAAGCAGAACTAGGTAGATCTCTGTGTGTTCAAGGATACAGTCAGCATTGGAGACACACGCCCTTTGATCTCAATACCAACCATAGAAGACCTGGAGGTCTGTACAGAGAGGCAGCGATGAGACAGCCATGTAGTTGGGTTTACAACCAATGAGAAGGAAGAACCAGAACTCTTTATAAGTCAAACGCACAGGAAGTAGCTCCCTTTTTCGGAGAGGTTTCTTGGCGGAAGAAGCTAGCCAGCAGCACGCGGGTAAGCTCCTAACTCTGACCTCTTGGGTTTTTATCTTTACCTTGGCTCTGTGTTTCTTATTTAATAAGACGGTTGGTTACATCTACAAATCAGTGTTTTATTTATCAACCAATCAGAGCAACACATATTCACAGCATACAGAACAACATCCCACAGCACTTGTGATTGAGTGGTTTCATAGGAACTGGGGCTATTCATTACCATCATGAAACATTGATTTAAATTGCTAGTCTATGAAAAGATCAAAATTCAAAGTTTGGTTTCTCAAATTCACATTCTAAAACTGAAGTAGTTGAGAATCTGAATGACTTCCAACCTGCCCATTTTGAAGTTGAACAATTTTATGTCAAATCATCTTAATTCGGAGAACTTAATTGGTAGGAGAATGAATGGGTTGGCTGAAGAAAGGATTGGGTGGACCTGTGCCCTCAGTCAGTGTCATTTACACCAGAACAGAGGTGTTATAGCCAGTCCCAATTAAGGGATCATCAGTAAAGAGCCGCAGTAGAACCAAGACCCGAAAATGTATATAACAAAGAATGTAAAATCCTTGTTCTTAAATAAAGCACTTGTAGGTATTCAACACTCTGAGTCTGTTTCTAATTTAGTAAGTAAAGAAATCAAGGCTAAATGAGCACTGATGTTTACATGCAGGCTTAGGGTAGTCATGGGAAAAGTAAGGTTTAATATATTAATTTATTTATCTTTTTTTGTTAATATAACTTTTGGTCACTGTTTCTGAGATTAAAATTTTAAAAAATTAAGTAGAATTTTGAGATACTCTAAGTGTTGACCACTGCCTAGAGGCCTTAGTTCACTAAATTATGCAGCACTCTGTATAAATATGTTAATTTTATTCACAAGGCTTAAATGAAGAGATCTGGTACTTGACCATCCATAACTGTCTTTCTAAAAGTAAATAAGATCTCGTAAGGCTGAGAGGACTAGCAAGCAGTCCTAGAACTTGCTCTGGTGCCAGATCTCCACTGTTCTGCGTTCTATCAAAAGGGGCGTGTACAACTTGATTTTCAGTAAAAATATCCACTTAGATAGACATCTATCAAGCTGATGGAAACTCAGAGACTCCTTAACTCCTCATCCAAGAGCTCTTTGATCACTCTGAAGTTGCATATTCCCCATCTGTCCTCTTATATACTTTTGTCACTCCCTAATGTGTTAAATGCATTATTTGGAACATGACATCTCTCAGATGTGTCTAAAAACACCTGTTTCCTTACATTCACCTCTGGTGCCTGCTTCTCCACAGGACTTTTCTCACTGTTGGGCTCTGTGGTTCACCTTTCGCTGCTTTCCTCATCTAGAGTTATAGCATCATTGTATGTGGTCAAGCTTCCTGAATCTAGAGGAGTGTTTATTGCCCATGTGAGGTTCTGCCTTCATCTCAGTGCAATGGCATTCTTAAGATACAAAAAGGAGAATCCCAAAACTCACCTCTGTTCTCATGACTCACAATCTATTGGGTTTGTAACTAAGAATCCATGTTTTTAAACAAGTGCCTTTAATAATTCTGAACCATACTAAGAAGAAGAACTTTGGGGGTTAATGAGGGATGAAGAAAATGATTGACTGAATAAATTGTGATTAAAAACCTTAATTTGATTCTTAGGCATCACTGCCTGTATATTTCCTGGTTATCCATAAGAAACATACTCTGAATTACTTCTAGTTGGAGTTCAAGTTCTTTTAATTGTATGAGAATGACCTTAGGTAAGGCATTAAACCTACAATGCTCCACAACATCCACAACTCCACCACTCCACTCCTGCAGGACAGTCTTTCACCAGGGTGCTTTCCGCTATGACCCTGACTCCACATCTCATGAAGGAACAGGGAAGGTGCAGCCATTTCCACTCAAAGCAAAACAACTTTAACGTCCACAGGCAATACAGCCACTGCAGAATTCCCTCTATGTAGGTCAATGTGCTGGTTAATTTTTGTCAACTAACTTGACACAAACTAGAGTCATCAAGAAGAGGGAACCTCAATTGAGGTCCCTCCATCAGACTTGGTGGTGGGCATATCCATTGGGGCATTTTCTTAATTTCTGTTTGAGATAGGAGGCCCACTGTGAGTGGTGCCAGCCCTTGGCAGGTAAACCTGGCCTATACAAGAACGTAAGCTGAGCAAGTTATGGAGAACAAACCAGTAAGCAAATTTTCCCTATGGTTTCTCCATGTGTCCCTGTCCCCAGGTTTCCTACTTGAGCTCCTGCACTGGCTTGTCTTGATGAGGGACTCTGATGTGGCTGTGTAGGCTGTTAAGTCTCACAGAAACCTAGGACAAATGGCTGAAGAGCCTATTAGCATATCAAAGTGGACAGTGGATGCTGGCCACCAGGCTCTTAGCATGGCAAGTACCTGGTACAGAGTCCTAGCTTCTGAGCACTTCTCACCTTGCCCCCATCCTAAGCCTCTCCAGCCTCTGAGCATCATTTCCCTTCCTGTAGAATCTCTTTTCTATATAACTTCAGCCATTTGGGCTACAGCTCTCTTGGTCTCTTGGTTCTGCTTTTAGCTATACTCCTGAACCTCTCTTCATCTTCCTCTCTAGCTCTCCCCCTCTTTCTCTCCTCTCAAGGCTTTGTCTGTTCTACTGGCCTGGTTCAGTTTGGAGGCTTCCAGATGCCACTGGCTGTGCTCTTCCCCATGTCTACAATAGAAACCCTTGTCTTCAACCATACCTAGGCATCTTCAACCATACCTAGGCATTGTCACGTCCTCACTTTCATTCATAAGCTTAACAGACCCCTTCTTCCTCTGGTTTTGCTCAGTGTTTCATCAAAGCAACATAAACCCAACTAGTGATGTAGGGAAACTAGGGTCCTCTTTTGGGATTCTTAGTATTTTTTTTCCTTTTATTGAAAATAGATTTTTTTTTGAGCTCAGTGTGATGACACACACCTTTAATCCCAGCACTAGGGAGGCAGAAGCAGGCATATCTTTGTGATTTTGAGGCTAGCCTGGTCTAAAAAGGGAGTTCCACAACAGCTTGGGCTGTTACACCCAGAAACCCTACCTCAACAAAATAAAAACAAAACAAAAACAAAATTTGATTTTTTTTTCCATTCTGATTATGGCTTCCCCTCTCCCTACTCCCCCCAGTTCCTACCATCTCCTCTCCCATCCAGATCCACCCTCTTTCTGTCTCTCATTACAAAACAAACAGGCACCTAAGGAATAACAATAAAATAATTCAAGAACAAATTGGATTATGGCAAAACAGTCAAACAAGAAAAAGAGCCAAGGAATAAACAAATTTAAGTTACAGACTCCAACAGTAGCTCAAGGTCAATTTTATTAGAGTTTAAAAAAAAAAAACCCTCAGGGCAGACAAGCTATAAAGCCCTGGAAGCTGCCTGAAGGAGGAGAATGAAAGAGAAGAAAGAGAAGGCATGCCATTTTAAGTTGGCATGGAGGTCAGACAGACGGCAGGTAAGCTCTGGCCGGGAGGGAGGCTTTAGAGGAATCAGGAAGCCTAAACTGTTGGGGACAAAGTCCATAGTGTTAAGGAAAGCATGCTTAGAGAAGACATAGAAGAAAGAAAAGGAAGTTATGTTTTTCTAAATAATTCAAAAAACTGGGCAGTGCATAAAAAAAAAAATAAATAAAAAGGAAGGACATGACTACTCCTAGGTATGGTGGAGGAGAAAGTTTATTGTAGATTGAAGGGAGAGAACATAGTCAGAGGCAGGGCCATCTGAGAGAGTCCAGAGTGGACATGACCCTGACCGACACCATGTGAGGAGAGAAGGGAAAAAAGAGAGGAGAGGAGCCAGTGACCAAAAGGGGTAACCTGGGCCAAGATACTGGCCAAGAGAAGAAAGGGTGGGTCAAAAAGGCCAAGTTACCAAGATGGCTGGATTACAGAGGGAAGGGCAGCTGGGGAAAGGACATCCCAGCCCCTGGCCTTGAGTTTAGGGTAGGAGACCAGGTATGCCAGCAAATCCCTGTAACAGGTGGGGTCTGAAGAATGTGGGGAGAACCTGGAGGCCAGGTCAGCTTTGATATGCTAAGTAGGTACCTTATTTAGTAGGTTATCTGGGGTTTGAGCCCTAAAGGCAGATTTATGGTCTGTATGGCTACAGCCTGCAAGCTGCTGCATTAGGAACAGGAGTTCTGGGGAGGAAAACCACAGTATCTTATCAAATGCCCAATTATTCTTCCTATCTTGTTAGCATGGCCTAAAGTGAGTCTGCTTCCTAAGGGTGCTTCCTTGGCTAAGTGGTTGACAAGGACCAGCTAAAATGTGTTTCCAGCCAAGCCAGAGATTCCATTCTCTTGACTAAGAGATTTTTATTCTACCATTCCCTCCTCTGAAAGCCTAACCTTAAACTCATTTAGGAATCACGTAAGAGATCAGAGCCCCGAGCACTTTGGCATCTCTGGCTGCCAAAAGGACCAAGAATATCTTTTGGTTTTCAGACAAGAAAGAGTATTTTTACTTTCTTGGGGTCTTTTTACCCTAAACTGCTTAACAAATTTCTACTTCTTGTTCTCATCGCTAGAGCAGAAACTTTTACCGGAAAGTAGGCTATCGCTGTGACAGACTTGGCTATGTTGTCTGGGGGAGACTTGTGGGAGTAACTGGAACTTTGGACTGGAAGAGCCATTGAGTGTTCAAAGCAATGGGCTATTCTGTGGGAGCTTGGAAAGCAAAAGTGTTGAGAAAAATGCGGATGATGGAGACCGGGCCTGTGAAGTTTCAGAGGGAAGAAAAGATTCTGTCAGAGCCAGTCACGTGATACATTTGAATTAAAAGTCTGTGGTTTCTGATCCACTGGGGCAAGGGAAATGGTTACGATGAACGCGAGACCAGCACCACAGAAGTGAAAAGAGTTTTCGATAAGAGTGTCCCGTCTCAGCAACACTATAAAAGCAGGACACTCAGCACCCGTTTCTTCTTCCTTGTCCTGCTGATTACTCTTCACAGGAAATGGATTTGCCTCCCAAACTGTGCTAGCTTCTGTTCTAGAGAGCCCATCACGGAGAAACCTCAGTCTACATGTTTCATATGGGTTGGCTTCTCCAGATGGGAGTGGTTATAAATCCAGATCACAGCATGCATGACTCTCTGGGTCCCATCTGCAAAGCTGAGTCTATCATAAAATTTCTCTTATTTTCCTTCCCATGTTATTTCTTGAAAATGTGTTCTTCTGCCAGTAGATGTTGTTATGAAAATAGATTTTCTGATTAAGTTATCTTCATACAGACCTGTTATTTTCACCAAAACACCTAAGCATGTGATAGAAAACTAGTCTCTCCTCCTGAGAGAAATGCTTGTTTTTAAACACGTTGCCAAGTACCTCTGTCTCAGAAGATCAGAGTTCCTTCCAATATTCCAGAGTAAATTACCCACAAAAGTCTCTGCAGATCTTCTGTGCACTCTCTTGAAATGGAATGAAAAGGTTTTTCTGTTGAGAAATATGCCAATCTTGGCAGTGTTTGTTATCTTCTTACCACACTACAGCAATATCAGCAGCCACACTTTTATTACTCACTCGTTTCACTTTGGCATTATCTACTGGTCCTTCCTATTTTACCTTTATGAATGCTATCAGAAATGTGTTCAAATAATTTATTATAGTAAGTACAGTGCTGTGGATTTGGCCCTTGGATGGGAAAATGAAGCCATTACTAAAAGGCTTTGTTTATAACTGAATCATTAAAGAAACCACCATTAATGGACATTCTCACCTTAGTCCAGTGGGCTAAGGAGGCTTCCACCTGGGAAAAAGACTTTAGGCTATGACTTTGTAATGACAAGATATGACAAAGGTGGAATACTTCCTACTGGCAGAACATATTTAATTTTGTCCAGATGCAAATGTGTCCCAATTGCTAAACTTTATATTCAGTGGGCCAATAACGGAGTATCCATGTTTATATTACCCAATTTTCCCTGCCCTACAACCTTCCTTCACTGAGCCATTGACAGACTCCTAGAGAGAGTCACAATGGCAGGGATGTTATACACAAGGAAAAAACAAAAATATGACTGAAAAATGCCACAAAGGGCAGAATTCACCATGGGTATAACTTTATGTGATGGTTCAAAAAAAATATGATGAGTCTTGTGTTTCCAGTCCCACAGAACTGTTATTTTCAGAGTTGTACTATTTCTTTTGCACTAGAATCCTTCCACATACACCCCTTAGCATCCTGTTTAGAAACCCTTCTGGAATTTTGCAGCAGCTTCAAAGATAAGAAAGAGCTCAGAAACAAAAATGAGGCAGACATCCTGTTGAAGCTCATTCAGGTAGTGGATCCTATGGGTCTCGCTCTTCACCAGCTGCTCCCACATTCTCTGCTGAACCTAGACTAATTTTACACCTAGAGTTCAGTTAATGATGCACATTGCATGTTTGCCAGATGCTACCGAAGAATGTGGAGGAGATAGCTACATAATCACACTGAAGACAGAATTTGAAGATCACCTTGTCCTTTTAGCATCAGGGATTCAGCTAAACAAGATGACTGATTTATCGATGCATCTCATGACATTATTAAATAAGCAAAGAATACAAGCATGCTATTTCCAACAGTGTGATTGGTATGAGTCATGGTACCTGTAGTTTAGCACTCATATTGTCTAGCTCAAACAGGTGCCATTGTCTGGCAGATGGCAGTGAAGATTTCATTCCAGGGTTGACAATTTCTCTCAAAATGCCTTGTGTCTCTCAAACTGTGTGTGTGCATATACCTTATCATATTAATATAACATATTGTATGCTGTTGTAGTGTATGGTTGTTAATTTGCATAGATTCAGGATTATATTAACTCACTGTGTTTTCTCTAAGTGTTAATTCAAGTTTATTTTATGCATATGTCTGGAACCTATTACGTGACATGTACTATTTTAGACTTTTAAGCTATACTAATATAAAGAATTCAACATCTGTAACTTAGATGTATTAAAATGACTTACTTTATAAAAATAAAATACTTAACTTGAAATCAATATTCCTATATACTATCACTATCTGACTTTTGTACATTGGTATTGCTGGATGTGTATTATTTGTATACTTTTAATTTCAAACCTAGTGAAGTTTTTGTTTATTCCTGTTTCTTATAAGCACATCAGTTTCTTTGCATACATTTGCAATATTTCTCCTTCAAACAAAGAAGTTCCATCCAACTACGATTTTGAAATTATTGATATATTTTTATGCATTCATATAATTTCCATATTTGTTGAAGGTCCTGCTGCCATGACGCAGTTTCTCTTTTTATTCTTTAAATCCCATTATCACTTAAATTTTTGTACCAGAAACTTGAACCCTGGTGCAACAGTCCAGGAAGATGGAGTCCTTAGGTGGTGTGTGACATGGGACACAGACTCCTCATGACCAGGCTGATGCCTGTACAAAAGGCTTGTAAGAATGAACTCCCTCTTTCCAGCTCTTCTCATGTGTAAGGAGGAAGCAGGAAACAAGGCTCCACATGTTTGTACTTTCCAGATGCAGGACTTTCAGCTTCAGGAACTGTTGACAACAAACCTCTATATTTATAAATCACCCAGTCTCTTTTATTTTATTATACTAATATAAGTGGACTCTCATATTATTCAAGTTCTTTGTTCTTCCTTATTCTCTTTCTTGAATTTAAAACCATGTATTGTATTTGTCTCTTTTTTCTTGAATGTTGAATGGAATGCCTTAATCCTTAGTATATACTTCTTGTAACAAAATTTAACATGAATGAGTATTCTCAGTGACCTTCCTCAACACAAAGTCATTAAACGTTTTAATTCAACAGTTGCCCCTCTCAACTTCCATGTCTAAATTTTGAAGTTAAACACATTGAATTTTTCACCACTTGGACTGTACAGATAGCTCAGTCTCTAATCTTCTTGCCTTGCAAGCATAAAGACTTGAGTCCAATCCCTAGAACCCAAGTTTAAAAAAAAAAAGAAAAAAGAAAGTTGGGCAGGTTGTAATTCCTGTACTGGGGAAGGTGAGACAGTAGGAAACATGGTGCTCGCTGGACAGTGACCCTCTAGCCTGATGAGTATTACACACACATACACACACACAAACACACACACACACACACTTCAGTGATGTCACTGTGTTTTGCTGTCAAGACATTTAGTAATAGTCTTAATTATTTTTATTTTATTTTAAATATATACTTCATACATTAATGTGTACTTTTTATTTCCTGTGTCAGCATGTTCTTCTAAGTTAAATCCCCCTCTCTTGAAGGTACTTCTATAATGGGCTTTCACAGAAATCTGTGAGTAGTTTAGCCTTTGACTGAAAACCTATTTTACCTCAGTCATGATTGAAAGCCCAACCGGGGATATAATCCTAGGCTGACAGATATTGTCTCACAAGACACAGAGTGTATTCTTCTTCTGTCTTCTCTTCTCTGTGGTGGTTAATTCTAAGGCTGCTGTCAATTCACTCAATCAGGGTTGTTAGCAACCTTCAGGAGTTTTGTCTTTTGTATTTATGAAGTTTAAGTCGTTTTTCTAAATTAAGTGGTTTGAGCAGGGGCATTTTTATTTCACACATTTAATTCACTTCTTGGGGACGCCTGTCTTCCTTTATGAATGATTTTGATTCACTTCTGCTCTCTTGGCCCGCTTCTTCCTGATTGCGGAGCTTCAGATGCCATTCTTTCTCACTGTGCTTTGGGTACTAACTTCGTTTGTCTGTAGCATCTGCTGAGTTCGGTTCTCTGCATCTCCTTAGCTCTATATTGTTACTGCAATACATTTATCGTCATCTGTTTCTAATTTATTTTAAGTTTAGCTAATAAGGTTTTAAAGCATTTCTCTGGCATACTTCATTCAGTGTTTGTACTTGTAGAAGGATGCTATGCTAAATAAGCGGGTCAACCCTAGTATTAGAAATCTGTGACTCTTCTTATGAGCTAAGTAAGGTTTTTGAGGGCTTCAAACATAATAAAATATTGTTGTCACAAATAATCATAGCAGCCAATAAGGACAGCATAGTAATGGAAATGGTGGGACAAGGATATTTACATATTTTGTAGAAGGTATGTTTGTTTACTAAAGCTGACATATAAATTACCACCAACCATGTATCTTAAACAACAGGAAGGTGCTGTCTCTTTGAATCTAGAAGTCTGAAATCATGTGCTAGTAACTTTGATTCTTTTTGCACTTATGTGGTAGAGTACCCCATGTGTCTTTACTGGCTTCTGATGATCTACTAGAATCTATGTCTTAGCCTCTGCTGTGTTACATCAGTTTCTTCCAAAAGCTTCACATGGCCTTCTCCCTGAGCGCACATCTGTGTCTAATTCTCCCCATTTCTGGAAGCGTCTTGTTTTATAATTCAACCTGGTTTCTATGGTTCATGTTTTCAAATTCTGTGTCGTTGGGTGCCTATTGGTAAGATATCACCAGGTTTTAACACAAAGATTTTGTTTATCACAATTTTTCACTGAGTGAGACTGGCTGAATATTCCAGGGCTATGGCAATCACAGTGGATGATCAGTGACCCGTGCAGCCCACCTCTGTCTACCTCTGTTCCTTGTGCTTGGTTTGTTTATTCAAGGTTCTTTCGATCCACTGGCTTTAGGCAAGGCGAGGTGTCTCTTCATACACTACCGCTCAGCTATAGTAAATGTATAATGGCAGCAGGATTTTAGCGGCGACCTTACTTTTGCTTTCAACTTAACTGGAAAATATTGAAAACTGCTTGGATGAAATTTCAAATATTTCCTTCAGAAAGCACAGTATTTGTTTCTGGAAGGTTAAGAATCTTTAATTATTAAACCTTGTAGATTTTTAAATTGTTTGGGGTAAAAAAAGGAATGAAATGGAAACCCAAAATTATATGGCATATCACTTAAATTTCTCTGTCATATTTGGACACACAGTGATAAGAATCCTTTCTCCACATTTCAGATCTTCATGCTATTTTCTGTTATGTTGGTACAGGGTTGCTCTCTTGCTTCTGTGTCCCCTAAGTAAAAAATACCCCATATTTCTGAATGTATAATGTGATTAAAAAATACCATCAAAATAATCTTATTGTTAAAAACAAAAACATTTTTTTAAAAAGTGGCTCCCTCACCTAATACAGAGTTCAGTCATTCTTTCTAATCTCAAGAGCACTGAAGGTAAGGGGCTGAAGTCAAGTTCCCCTACACCTGTAGGGTTACGAGGGTATCAGCAGCATTTTCCCTTCCAGATTTGGCCCCTCTCTCCTGCTCTTGTGCTCTCTCTCGCTCTCTCACTCTCTTTCTCTCTCTCTCTCTCTCTCTCTCTCTCTCTCTCTCT
>CABHPQ010157572.1:0-13058 GCA_902168405.1 Peromyscus aztecus
CTGGGTCATTTCACATAGCTTTATAGACCCTAGATCTGTCTGTGCATGTTACAGCCTGTGTCCAGAGTGCCTTCTTTAAAGTCGAATGATATGCCAGGGTGTGTATTTACCACCTGGGCTACTTGCATCATTAGCCATTGAACGCAGTGTTGTGAACACAGATGTCGTACTCTTTAGGGGCCCAAGAGATGGCTGGAGATGACGCTGAGTAAAGCCACACAGGCCTGATGACCTGAATTCTGTCCCACCTCATTCACCATGGAAGGGGAGACTCCACTGCTGCAGTTTATCCTTTCACTTCCACACAGGCGCTGTGGCCCATGAACTCAACACATGAAATAAATAAATGTGTTTTATAAGTCACTTTTAATAAAAGGGGGAAATTGGAAACCAAGTGAAGAAATCCACACTTGATTCATATTGTTACCCATACCTTAACTGGAGATAGTTACATAGTTGTGGGGGAAATGTTTTGTATTGTTTGCGATGCTAGGTGGGAACAGGGCCTCACACTTGCTAAGCAAGTGCTCTAAGAGTGAGCTAGACCCCCAGCCCCAAGAGCTGTTAGAAAGTGACTCACCCACAGGTGAACTATCTACTTCGTTTATATATATGGACGCCTGTACCAATACCAGGTTTTATGTGAGTGCTTTCTGTAAATTATCCACGTCATTGAGTTCATCGGAGTAAATTTGAGACAGTTGTTATTCACCTCATTTTCTGATGAGATAACCAAGGTTGTGTTACAGACAGGCTGAGGGAAGGCCTGACAGCCATGCATTACCACTAGCAGTAAGGAAAGAACAGTGCCATAGAACTGGGCACTGGAGGGCACTGACGGGTCACTGCAGAGGGCAAGGATGTTGAAAGATAGCATTCACATATGTAAGAGTGACTTTCCTGCAGGGCGGGGATACTGGGCATCAAACTGAGGGCCTTGTGCATACTCTGCCAATGCTCATCGCGTTACCCAGAAGAAGTCATCAATTGACACCAAAACTGTTTTAGGGAGGTTTTTTGTTTGTTTAGTTGGTTGGTGGGGGGGCGGGGGTTGGGTTGTTTTGTTTTTGTTTTTCTGGTTTTTGTTTTGTTTTGTTTTGTTTTTGCTTAAGAGAGGGTTTCTCGGGGCTGGAGAGATGGCTTAGAGGTTAAGAGCACTGACTGCTCTTTCCAAGGACCTGGGTTCAATTCCCAGCACCCACATGGCAGCTCACTACTGTCTGTAACCCCAGTTCCAGGGGACACAACACTCATGGCAAATCACTAATAAAAAAATTAAAAAAAAAAAAAGAGGGGAGAGGTTTCTCTGTGTAACCCTGGCTGTCCTGGAACTCACTCTGTACACCAGGCTGGCTTCAAACTCAGAAATCTGCCTGCCTCTGCCTCCCGAGTGCTGGGATTAAAGGCGTGCAGCACTACTGCCTGCCTGTTTTTGTCATTGTTAATGTGTATGTATGTTTATACGGTGTATTCAAGTGCCTGTAGAAGTCTGAATAAATTGGATCCCCTGGAGCTGAAGTTACAGGTGGTTGTGAGCTGATGGATGTGGTTGTTGGGAACAGAACTCAAGGTCCTTTGCTACAGCAATATGTGCTGTTAACTGACAAGCCATCCCTTCAGCCCCTTAACTGTCTTATTACTGATGTGCATAAAGGCTCAGTACAGCAAAATTGCATCTGCCAAATCCCTAGAACAAACCTGGGCTTGATTACAGGTCTTGCTTTTAAGAAATACAAGGTGTCAGACAGAAATAGGCTTTTTAACTTTTGTTAGGTAAGAATATCTTCTTATAGGGGCTGGAGAGATGGCTCAGAGGTTAAGAGCACTGGCTGCTCTTCCAGAGGTCCTGAGTTCAATTCCCAGCAACCACATGGTGGCTCACAACCATCTATAATGAGATCTGGTGCCCTCTTCTAGCCTGCAGGCATACATGCTGTATACATAATAAATAAATAAATCTTTAAAAAAAAAAAAAAAGAATGTCTTCTTATAGAGAAATTAACTTCTCAGCACTACATCTTTCCTTTGTATTCCCACAATACTTTGCGACCACTTAGCAGGTGAGAAAATCAAGAGCCTCAGAATTCCCACTCTGCTTTGGTCCTTGGAGAGATGGTGAATGGACAGTGTCTCTATTCACCCTGCCTCATCTTCCTCAGGAATCCTGGCCTGAACTCCAGTGAAACTGACTTTAGAGAATGGAGGACGCAGAGACTGAGTGCATTATAAACAGCATCTACGTGCTCAAAACTTCAGTGTACAAACAGTCACTCCCTGGTGCCACCAGAGAAATGTTAAGATGATGAGTAAAACAGACAGGACAGGAAGGGTAACACTGGTGGTGGAGGTGAGGCCGTGAGGAGGCAGAAATAGGAGTGCTCGGGGATGGGACACCATGGGGACCCCACTGAGATGAATGTCCAGTAAGCTAGATGTGGTGGTGTCAGCCTTTAGTTCCAGGACAGAGGGGCTAGCAGATCTCTGAATTCTGGGCCAGCCTGGTCTGTGTGTCAAGGTGAGTCCCAGGCCAGATAGGACTACATAGTTAAAAAAAAAAAAAAAAAAAAAAGAAGAAGAAAGAAAAAGAAAAGAAAAATAGTGACCGCCCTCAATACTATCAAACCTTAAAAATTAATTCCAAAGCTGGGGACATGACTCAGTGGATAAAGTTCTGACTGTGCAATCATGAGGACCAAAGTTTGGATCTCCCAAGTAAATGTCAGGTGGGCGTGGCAGCCTACTTACAGTCCAAGCACTTCAAACTTGGAGATGACATTCTTGGGAACGCTGGCTCACTAGATGACCCTAATTAGTGACCTCTATGTTCTCAAGAAACCATCCCTCAGTAAATAAAATGGAGTCAAGAAAAACATCCCAGGCGGCGGCGGCACGCCTTTAATCCCAGCACTCGGGAGGCAGAGCCAGGCGGATCTCTGTGAGTTAGAGGCCAGCCTGGTCTACAGAGTGAGATCCAGGACAGGCACCAAAACTACACGGAGAAACCTTGTCTCAAAAAACAAAAAATAAAATAAGAAAGATATCCAACAAAGTCTGACCTGAGCACATGTGCCATGTGAACATCCATGTACACAGGCACATCACACACATAAACATACACAGAAGATTTAATAATTCCAAAATAACTACAGTCTTCCCTCACATCCACAGGAGATTGGTTCCAGGACACACACACACAGAAATAAAATGTACAAATACAGTGTTGTAGTTAGGGTTTCTATTTTTTCGACAAAACACCATGACCAAAAAGCAAGTTGGGGAGGAAAGGGTTTATTTAGTTTCAGGGTTTCTGTTCATCACTGAAGGAAGTCAGGACAGGACCTCAAACGGCAGGATCCCAGAGGCAGAAGCTGATGCAGAAGCCATGGAAGAGAGCTGCTTACTGGCTTGCTTCCCATGGCTTGGTCAGCCCACCTTCTTACAGAACCCAGGACCAACAGCTCAGGGATGGCACTACTCACCGTGTGCTGGGCCCTCCCCCATTGATCACTAAATGAGAACATGCCTTACAGCTGGATCTCATGGAGGTATTTCCTCAACTGAGGCTCCTTCCTCTGATGACTAGCTCGTATCAACTTGATACACAAGACCAGTACAACTGACTCCTTATCAACTTGACACACAAACACATCACTATTGAGCCACATACCTTCCTTTCTTATTCATCCCCAAGATCTCACATTAAAATCATAAATATTTTTAAAGTCCCACAGTCTTTACAAATTCAGTCTTTAAAATTTCAGTCTCTTTAAAATATCCAATCGCTCTTTTTTTTTGTTTTGTTTTGTTTTTGTTTTTTGTTTTTCAAGACAGAGTGTTTCTGTGTAGCTTTGCACCTTTCCTGGAACTCACTTGGTAGCCCAGGCTGGCCTGGAACTCACAGAGATCCGCCTGCCTCTGCCTCCCAAGTGCTGGGATTAAAGGTGTGCCGCCGCCCAGCTAAGACTCAAGCCTATGTGAAGGAGTTTGCCTGGAGACATTTCTATTGGTACCTTAGGAATGAGAACATCCAGTGTCTCTGAAATGGCCTCCACCTCCCTCTGGAGATCACCCTTCCACCCTGGCCACAGCCATCCTGAAACTGGCAGGCCTCTGCCCAAAGGTCCAGAGGGTGAGCGACATGCAAGAGTCACAAGAGGGGAGGCAGACAGAGACATCTACAAAGGGAGTGCTGTGATATTTTTGGCATTTTAATAAAAACAGTTTTAATTAATATAACCCTCTGTGTGTTTACTTGAGTCTGAGCAGCTGTGGGCCTGGGCGGGACTGTAGTAAACTCCAGCTACAACATTGCTCCAAACCACAGAGTAGACACACACAAAAAAACTTCTGCAGGGAACCATGACCATGTCTAACAATGACTTTGAAATCTCCAAAAAAAAAAATGATGGGATCTCACAACAATGATTCCACGTGGACTATGATAAAGCCATTAAGCTGATTAATACCACCCAAAGATTGGCTTTGGACTACAAACTGTTCTGAACAATTTTGAGATGGCTAGCTGAGATCCCCACAACAATGGTTTCATCAGGATGATGGTAATACCACTAAGATGACAAACACCACCCAAAGATCAGCTTTGGACTACAAACTGCTGAGGATAATTTCAAGATGGCTAGCTGAGATAATCCAGCCTCACAGACTACTTGAGCAAGGACTTGAGACAAGCCCTGCACTTTCGCATTATGCAGAGACTGGACAACAAATGATACAGCTACCTCTCCAAGAACTTGACAATTTCTTTTCAGAATCCCCTAAAGATGCCTTCGCCCCTAGACAGCCACAAGTAATTTTAAGAACACTACTCCCATATTCCCAAGAGGTGGGATGGGTGGTTTTTGGTCGTTCAGTGGGTTATGGATAATTGTCATTGTTTAGGATGGTTGGTTAAAAGTTGTTAACTGATGATGGTAAGAAAAAAAAAAATAAAAAGGAGATTAAATTCAAGGCTCTTGTTTGAAAAAAAAAAGAAAAAGAAAAGAATATAGATAAGAGGTAGATTTTTGGATCTACTCTAAAAAAAGAAAAGATATAGAAATAATAAAAGGGTAGATTATTGAATCTACTCTGAAGAAAAGAGGATATAGATATAAGATAAAAAGGTAGATTTTTCTTAAAGGTAGATTATTGAATCCACTTTTAGAAGGCAACTACTACTTTTAAATATTTTACATTGGATTGGATTTTTGTATATTGTATATAAATTATGTATATTGTTACAAATTTGAGATTGATTTTGTTAGAAAATACTGTACACATATTTCTAATCTTGTTCAAGGTAGTGTACCTATACAGTTCATTTAACAATGTAATGCAAACTGCTAGTCCTTGAAAGTTTTTATTACCAACTAATTAGGATATAAAGAAATGAAGGTTAGTAGTTAGTCATTACAATTGAACTTGTAGTTATATTAGGTATGTTTAGGTCAAGCAGAGATATATTTTAGATAGACAGGTCATCTACAAACACTTCAGAAATCTACAAAATATGGCATTTAAGGTGTTTTAACAACATAGATTTTTTTTTCTTTTTTTTTTTTATCACTATGAGACATGTCTGTTCCTGGCAGCACCAGTCTACTTTAGAGAAGATAATGGGAATTGAAGAAACTCCTTATGGAGTTTGCTTTCTTTTTTTTAAGATGAATTTATTATATATATAGAAGAGGGTGCCAGATCTCATTACAAATGGTTGTGAGTCACCATGTGGGTGCTGGGAATTGAACTCAGGACCTTTGGAAGAGCAGTCGGTGCTCTTAACCTCTGAGCCATCTCTCCAGCCCTGGAGTTTACTTTCGTTGTGGCAAAAGTTAGACACTGGACAAGAAAGTGCCCTTGCCTTGACTGCTGACAGTTTGCTGTCCAAAATGGACAAGCAGGACACAAAAGAAAGGACTGCTGATCCTTGTCAAGACAAGGTAAGAAGGCCCTTTAGAAAGTCCTGCTTCACAAATGAGTCTGTCAGATATGCTAGGCCTGTAGGCTGAAGGTAGATGCCCCAACATTGCAGAGGGACTTTGGGTGACTGTCCAGGCAACCAGCTGTTTCTGTCATTTCTCACATTTTCTGGAAGTCTCTTGTTTGCACTTCCTGATTACTAAGTTAATATTATTTCCTTCTTGGGTCATTGAAGGAGTTGAAGATTAGATAGTTTTAATGTTCCTTGTTAACAAATTCAGAAAAAAAACTCACTATAGAGGTGTAAAGTGTATAAGTTTGAAAGATATCAAAAGATAGTTTTTGGTTGGTAATACAAGTTAGGGTAGAACGTGCATTAGGCACAACATTTTGGACTCACCAAGATAGGATAATGGAATTTTTTGTTTGAATTTGTCAAATATTAATGGACTAGAGATTGTTAATGTAATTCTTGACTGTATATATTATATATACTTATTGTACTTTTTGTATATAATTTGTCTTAGTTATCACCTTCTTTTATTATTTTACACAAAGAAGGAGAAATGTGGTTGATATATGTGTACCCTAACAAACTTACCTGGGGATCAGCCACTAGATTAGACATAGAGGCCAGACAGTGTTGGCACACACCCTTAATCCTATCATCACTCAGGAGGCAGAGATCCATCTGGATTTCTATGAGTTCAAGGCCACATTGGAAACAAAGTCAAGGGTAGTGGCATACAAGTCCCAGCACTTGAGATCTCATTCTTTTGCTTGGGAAGCACACAGACCTTTAATCCCAGGAAGTAATGGCAGGAAGCAGAAAGGTATATAAGGCGTGAGGACCAGGAACTAGAGGCTTTTTAGCAGCAGTTCAGCTGAGACACTTTTGAGTGAGGACTCAGAGGCTTTCAGTCTGAGTAAACAGGAACTCACTCTCTTGGGATTTCCTAGCTTGTTCTTATGGCTGGCTTGTTCCATTCCTCTGATCTTTCAGCTTTCACCCCAATATCTTGCTCTGGGTTTTTTATTAATAAGACCTTTTAAGATTTGTGTTGCAGTCAGGTGCAGTGGTACATTCTTGTAATCCCAGCACTTTGGAGAGGAAGGCAGCTGGATTAGAAGTTCAGGGTAATCCTCGGCTATGAAGTAAGTTCAAGACCAGCCTAGGTTACTTGAGATCCTGTCAAACAAACAAACAATAGTAAGTCTAATGCTAGCTTCATTTCTGTTGTTGTGATAAATTGTCCTGCCAGAAAAGCAGCTTTAATAATTCTAGGCCATAGTCCACCACAGCAGAGATGTTGACAGGAACTTAAAAGAGCCAGTCACAGTACACCACAGTCAAGAGCAGAGAAATGACCTGCATGTTTACTCCCTCTGCTCTTACACAGTTCTAATCCCGTCGGAATTACTTTTCTATTGCTGTGGTAAGACCAAGGCAATTTATAAAAGGGAGTGTTTATGTGAGGTTTACAGTTTCAGAGGGTTAGAGTCCATGGTGGTCATGGCAGGGACCACGGCAACAGGCAGGAAGGCATGGT
Source organism: Peromyscus aztecus (assembly GCA_902168405.1). Lineage (NCBI taxonomy): Eukaryota > Metazoa > Chordata > Mammalia > Rodentia > Cricetidae > Peromyscus > Peromyscus aztecus. Next base: position 7,470 of record CABHPQ010157572.1, read on the forward strand.
GCTGGAGCAGTTGCTGAGAGCTCACATCTTGAGACACAACCACAAGGCAGAGAGAAACACTAGGAATGACATAAGTATCTGGAAATCTCAAAGCCGCAGTCCCCAGTGACACCTAATCCTTCCCAAGTAGGTCCACCTACTGGGGACCAGGTATTCAAACATATGAGTTTACGGGGCCATTGTCATTCAAACCATCATTGTACCTAACCCAGGGAACGGTACCACTCACAGTGGGTGTGTCTTCCCACTCTAATTAACACAACTGAAGCAGTCCCCAACAGACATGCCCAGAGTCAAAATCCATTTAGATAATCCCTCCTGAAGATCCTCTTCCCAGGTGTGTTTATATTCTGTGAAGCTGTCAAAGATACCATGGTAAAGCTTTTTTAAAAAGCAGTGTATAGATTTAAACTTAAAAAATTTCTGTATCTATCATCACTCCCTATTTCTCCCAACCTGATCATCCTCAGTAACCACTAGTTGGCTTTTTTATCTCTGGAATTGGCCTCTAGAGCCTCATTATTTTTTATTGACAAGTAAAACACTGTGTGTGTGTGTGTGTGTGTGTGTGTGTGTGTGTGTATGTCACCTATTGTTTGTCCCTTCATTGATCCAAAACATCAGATTATTTCTGCTTCTGAGCTGTTGTGAATACTGCTGCTTTGAACATTATATATGTTTTCAAGTTTTTACTTATTTTTCTCCCCCCATCCACCAACCCCCTGACAAGAGTTTCTCTGTGTAACAGCCCTGATTGTTCTAGAACTCGCTTTGCAGACCAAACTCAAGAGATCTAACTGCCTCTGCCACACAAGTGCTGGGATTAAAGGCATGCACCACCACTCTCCACTAGTTTGTTTATTGTATGGTACCTCTGGAGGCCGAAAGAGAGGTCAGATCCCTTGGAACTGGAGTGAGAAGAGATGGGTGTGAGCTACTATGTGGGTGCTGGGAATCAAACTGGGGTCCTCTAGAACAGCCAGTGCTTTTAACCATTGTGCCATGTCTCTAGCCCAGTGTTTTCCGTTTTCTTGGACATGTTCTTGAAAGTGAAGTTGCTGGATCCCAGGGTACCAATATTCTTAACCTGTGCAGGGATGGTCTGGCTATCTTCTAGACTAAAGGCTCCATCTGGTATTCTCACAAGCTTCAATACTTCACTTCTCTCTCTCTGCTTTTCGTTTGTTTTTCGAGACAGTGTCTCTCTCTGTAGCCCTGGCTGTCCTGGAACAAGTTGTGTAGACCAGGCTGGCATTGAACTTAGAGATTCACTGGCCGCTCCCAAGTGTGGGATTTCACCACCATGACTGGCAATTTTCTCTTCTTAACAATATGCTTACAAGGGTGATGGGGTGTGCCTTTAATCCAAGCACTCGGAGGCCGAAGCAGGCAGATCTCTCTGAGTTCAAGGCCAGCCTAGTCTACAGAGCTAGTTCTAGGACAGCCAGAGCTGTTACGCAGAGAAACCCTATCTCAAAAAACTAACAAACTAAATAATGTTTACATTTATGGGGCTAGAGAGAAAGGTGCTTGCTGACAATCCTGGTGACCTGAGTTCAATTTCCAGGCCCCATGTGATGGAAGGCGAGAACTGGGCCCTGCTGGTTATCCTCTGGCTTCCACTCACTTGCCACAGCACACGAACACACACTAAATGAATCAATGTTTAAATTTTCTTTTTAAAAACATGTGTGTCATATTCTTCATTTTATTCCACAAACATATTTTTAGAGTTAGCCATGAAAAAGTTAATAGTATTTTTTTTTGGTACCATACCCTAACGGGATCACTAAGTAGAAAGGTTTCTTTTTCTCCATATGACTTGGTGAGGCAATTTCTTCCAGGTTGGGTTAGCCTAAATACTTCAGTAATAGCTACTAACAGCCAATTATCTAGCCTTACCCTACCCTCCTTAATAATCTAGATTAGAGGCTCAGTGAAAACTACTTTGTGCCCAGAGAAATTAAAATTCTGGAAGAGCAGCACATATATACTTCTGACTTCTGTGTCAAGGCCTATGTGGAGTCTAGGTTTTTATCACTTGCAGGACAGAAAGTATCTCTGCCAAAGGAGTCATGAGCCTGTAAAATGCCAGCAGAAGTGGGGCATGTCACTGCCAATGATGAAACGGGAGATTGCAAACCAGTTTGCTAAATCACTCTCATAACCACACCCTGGTTATGACTCTAGAACGTGACTTACCTAGCAGGCACCACCTGCTGAAGAAGACAGTAAAGGCGCCTTTTCCTCAACCAGTAGATGCATTAGACACTTGAGTAAGAGTTACCTGAGAGCTTAACAGACTTGCAAAATGCCCCCATCGATGTCAAGGCACCGAGTGATCCTCATTTGGCCTAGGCGCTACGCCAAGGCCACTTCACCTTTAATGGAGAGGACAGCTCTACTTTTTACACTGTCACAATTAGTGAAACCCGTATCACAAAGCCCACATCTTAGTAACAAAGTCATTTAAAAAGAGTTCTTTTGGGGCTGGAGAGATGGCTCAGTGGTTAAGAGCACTAGCTGCTCTTTCAGAGGGTCTGGGGTTCAATTCCCACCACCCACATGGCAGCTCACAACTGTGACTCTGGTTCTGACACCCTCACACAGACATACATGCAGGAAAAACCCCAATGTACATAAAATAAAAATAATAAAAATAAAAATAATAAATAAAAACAATATAAAATAGAGTTCTTTTGTAAGAAGTGTGACAAATTCAGTTGGCTTTACAGGCAGGTGTGTGTGTGTGTGCATGTGTGTGTGTGTGTGTGTGTGTGTGTGCAAAGATGGAAATCAAAGCTTCATGAATGCTAGACAAGCACTCTACTCAAGGCTACACCTCCAGCCCTGAATAAGCCTTCTAAACATTACCTGTTGTCTGGCATGTGAAACACAACTTTCCAGATGTTTTTAAGACCATCCTCTATATCTAGGGAGGACTAAGTACAGTACCAGAAAATAAATTTGGGGATTCCCTTTTGAATGCTATCAGTGAAGTCTCCCAGGTCACACTGGTCCATGATAGCTTGCAAATACATACCTAGACAAATGATCAATCTGTGGGTATTAGTCAGTTTTCTAGAATAAAACACCTGAAGGTAGATATTTATTTTTAAAAGGGGATGGTTGGGTTGAAGAATGTAGCTCAGTTGGAAGCCTTGGGTTTGATCAGAGTACAGCATCAACTGGGTATAGAGGTACTGGGCTGCAATATCAGCACTCTGGAAGTTTAAGGTCATGTTCAGCTACATAGTGAGTTTGAGATTAGCCTAGGATACATGAAACTCTGTCTCAAAAAGAGGAGAAGAAAGGGAGAGGGAGAAAGAGAAAGAGAAAGACAGGGAGGGAGGGAGGGAGGGAGGGAGAGAGAGAGAGAGAGAGAGAGAGAGAGAGAGAGAGAGAGAGAGAGAGAAGGGGTGTTTTAGTCAATGTTCTATTGCTGTGAAGAGACACCATAACCACAGCAACTCTCAGAGAAGAAAAGCATTTAATTGGGCCTTGCTTACAGTTCAAAAGTTTAGTCCACTCTGCATTGCAGCACACTGGCAGACATGGTGCTGGAGAGTAGCCGAGAGTTCTACATCCAGATCTGGAGGTAGCAGAAAGAGAGACACTGGGCCTGGCTTGGGCTTCTGAAATCCCAAAGCCCACCCCCAGTGACACACTTCCTGCAACAAGGCCACACCCACTCCAACAAGGCCACACCCACTCCAACAAGGCCACACCCACTCCAACAAGGCCACACATCCTAACGCCCCCCCCACCCCAAGCTTTCAAACCTATGAGCCTATAGGGGCCATTCCTATCCAAACCACCACAAAGGGGAGGGGAGGGGAAAGGAAAAGTAGAAAAAGATTCCTTTAGTTCACAGTTCAGGAAGTTGGAAACCCAAGACCAGGTGGCCCCATTGGTTCAGCCTCTGGTGGGTGTTCCCTTAGCGCCACCACACGGAATCATGGTGGGAACCCAGGCGAGATGGCAGGATCCTGTGGGGAAGCCAGAAGGCAATCCTCAGGGGTCCGGGTTACTCTATTTTAACAATTCACTTTCAAGGAAACTAACCAGAGTCAAATCCATTTGTGGGGCAGCATTCCCCGTTACCTAGCCATCTCCCAATAGGGCCCGCCTCCTGAAGGTCCCACCACCTCAGCAATGACACACTGGAGACCCAGCTACCAGAACTCAGACCTCTGAGGACAAACCCCATCCAAAGCACACCTGACCTTACAAATGCAGAAAACCATTTGAGGTGTTCAGAGAGAAGATGAATGTGTGCATACCTGTGCTCAGCTCGCTTTCTTCTTTTTTATCAGTCCAGGACCCAAGTTCAGGGAACGATGCCACCTGCATTTGGCAAGTCTTCCCATTTCCAAGAATGTAGTCAAGACAACATCCCATAGACATGCCTACTGGACAGTCCTTTATTGGGACTGTCTCCCTGTGTGATTCTAACCCTGTGTTGAGTGGCCAGTCCAGACCAATCATCACTGATGGGGATATGGTTTACTCTCTGTTTGTTCACATAGTGTTAAGGATAAAATAGCTCCAATGCTCAGGCCTGCAGGCCTGGCTCAGCAGTCAACAGCAAGAACTGTCCTTGCAGAGGACAAGAGTTCAGTTCCCAGAACCACATCAGGCAGCTCACAACCACCTGTAACTCCAGCTCCAAGGAATCCAACGCTTTCTTCTGGCCTCCTTTGGCAACTGCATGCATGTGACATATGCTCAAGGCACCCACACCTGCACATAACTAAAAATAATAAATCAATAAAAGAGATGATTCCAACTCTCTGTTGTTAGCCTGGGGTCATGGCGCATGGGGATTTTTGCTACTTCCATGCTTACACATTGCACTTCTCTCTGTGTCTGCCACATTAATATATCAAGCAGGAGTCCCTCCCTCTGCCAGCCTGCAGCTGAAATGGTACATGGAAGAGATAGGCAGAATCGTTATCTCCTTAATGAGATGGTGTACTCTTTCTTCCCAGAAACCCTACCTTCCACACATATCCTCCCGATCCACAGTGAGATTCTATTGGGTCTGCCTCCCTTCCTGCCTGCCTTCCTGATTCAGAAACATGTTACTTCTCTTTTTTCTTCTCTCCTTCATCTTTCCAACGCCAGCCAGAGCCTAAGTGTGCTGTCCATGGTGCTCTGAATTTACTATTTCTCTAAAGCTCCCCACCACCCTGACCACATGCTTCACCACCATGAAGCTTAACTCAAAGGGCATGGCTCTCTCTATCCCTCATTTCCATCTTCCTCCTCTGGGCAGCTGCCACGGCTCACAGCTTGCATATCCTGGACTATTCTGTTAAATTCAAAGAGAACTGTTCTTGGACTTAAAAAAAGAGAGAGAGAAAAGAAAGAAAAGGGAAAGAAAAGATGAAATGGTAATTTAAGAACTGAACAGCTGAGTGATGGTGGTGCTCACCTTTAATCCCAGCATTCAGGAGGCAGAGGCAGGAGGATCTCTGTTGAGTTTAAGGCCAGCCTGGTCTACAGAGTGAGTTCCAAGACAGGCAGGGCTACACAGAGAAACTTTTTCTCAAAAAAAAAAAAAAACCCAAAAAAATAAAAAATAAT